>CAUYUJ010017551.1:55000-95000 GCA_963575745.1 Prorocentrum cordatum | reverse complement strand
CCAGGCGGGCAGATCCAAGTCCCCCCCCCAGGCATGGAGGGTGCAAGCGCCGTCATGAGTGGGCCAGCAGAGGGTGCGTAGCTCCACTGGCAGGGGGCTTCACCCTGCGCCTCAAGCCCCGCCATCAGACGAGCGCGCGCGAAACGCCACTGCGCAGGAGGAGGAGGAAGAGGAGGAGGAGGAGAAGGAGGAGGGCAGGAACAGGAGGAGTAGGAGGAGGAGCAGGAACAGGAACAGGAACAGGAACAGGAACAGGAACAGGAGGAGGAGGAGGAGGAGGAGGAGGAGGAGGAGGGGGAGGAGGGGGGCGGGGAGGAGGAGGAAGAGGAGGAAGAGGAGGAAGAGGAGGAAGAGGAGGAAGAGGAGGAGGAGGAGGAGGAGGAGGAGGAGGAGGAGGAGGAGCAGGAGGACCAGTGTAACCCTCAGGCGCATCAACAATGTTGCAACAAACCCTCCCTCGAAGTTCCCTTATCACAGGTCCCTACAACAAGTTATCTCCATTGCGGGAAGGGCACCAATGAAACACATTCGTTTGACAATCCACAATCGTCCCAACTCCAATTCATGGAATTTCAATACAGCGAATCAACCAGACCTCTGCGTTCGGACAATCCTCAATCGCGCCAGAACGCTGTCCCTGGGACTCCACCCCCGTGAACCAACGTTACTGTTGCCTCCTTATAATCTTGAATCGAATAGTTGCCCTGGGACTTCAACAATGCGACTCCCTGAAGCGGTTGCAAGCTTTTGCAGAGCACGTGCGTGGCGCTAAGGCGAGAGCCACACTTTGCAAAGGGGTGGCCCTCCATCTTGAAACTGCCGCAAGCCTTTCAGACGAATGTGCGCGTCGCGACGGCGAGAGCCACAACGTGGACGCCACCGGTCATCCATGCCTGAAGCTGTTGCAGTGTTCTGAGGCGGATGTGCGCGGCGCTGCGGCGAGACCCCTTTTTGAAAGCGGCCGGCTGTCCGTCCGTGAAGCCGCTGCAGGCTGCAAGTGTCAGGGTTATCAGGAGGTGGGGCAGTTTTGAGGCGAAACGTCCGGGCCGCCTTGCGGGCAAGTCGAGGGGTGCGACGGGGAGGAGTGTTTTTTTCGCAGGGGCTTGAAGAGCAGCAGGGGGAGGAGTTGGAGGCGGAAGATGATGAGGATGAGGTGCAGGAGGAGGAAGGGGGAGGGGGAGGGATCGGGGAGGCAAGGTGCTCCTTCTGCCGCATCCCCCTGAGCGGGGGCTGGGTGGGGAGCACGGGCATCGGGCGAGCACGGGGAGGGCAGGACGCGTAGGAGAAGGAGGAGGAGGAGGAGGAGGAGGAGGAGGAGGAGGAGAGGAGGAGGAGGAGGGGAGGAGGAGGAGGAGGGTAGGAGGAGGAGTGGAGGAGGAGGAGGAGGAGGTGGAGCTGCAGGGGTCTCAGCAGCAGGGGCCGACTTAAGAAAGAGGGTCCCGCTCGTGCCATAGACACCCCCTCCCTCGTGACTTCCCCCAGGCCTTCAATCATGCAGAGCATGCCGCGCTGTCCCTGGCGTTCCTCAGTGCCGAAGATCCAAGTGGCAACTTGTGCCATCGCGACTGTAGCTCTCCAAGCGTGCACCGAGCCCTGACATCCGACGTTGCCCCCAAAAATGCAACATCGCAGAACGTCACGCCCTGACCCCCGGACCTTTTCTTGTTGCGTTTGTTTTCGAGCCAGATCGATCTGCGAGTGCCCCAGGGCCCGACATCGAGCGACAACGCCCGTTGTTTTGAAAAATTGCACCCCCAGAGACCCAGAGATCCGATGTCGTGTTTTTTTCAATACGGGGTCCCAGGAAGTCTCGACCGATTCCCCAGGACCGGTTTCTCATCCTGAATCGTCTTTGGACGCTCGTCTCGTGGGCAGAGAAGGCAATTTCGGGATCCAATCCCAATGAGGAGCTCTTGAGGAGTTCGGCCGACCAGTGCTCTGCGAAGTCAAATTTCTAGGGGCGAGAGTTTTGTCGGAGACGGGGTCAACTTAGCATTCAATCCGATCACATTGCTGGACTAGGCTCGAGGGGTCAGGCCTAGCAGCGAACGCGGTCGACCTCTACTTTCATGTTGTCTCAGAGCATGAGAATCTCGTGGTTTGAGTATGTGCCATCTTGCATGAGTGGCTGAAGCTGTAACTCTTGCAAGGCCTCCCGTCCCGCGGACCCAGGAAGCACCCGCCTCCCTTCCTCGGGCGGATCTTTGTTCATATGCATTTGTGCGAGAGTGCTTGTCGAAGAGTACGTATCACCCCGCAATTGCGGATGCGAGTCAGGGGGCGGCGGGGGCTTTGGCAGTCTGCGAGGCTCTGAGGCAGCCCGCCGCAGACGCGGAATCTTCAACAATTCTACAAAGAGCCCGCCGCAGGCGCAATTTTTTTCGTCGAAGCAGTGTGGGTGGGTCGCGTGCGGGTCGCGGGTGGGTCGCGGGCGGGCGGCGGGGACGTCGGCAGTGTGCGAGAATCTGAAGAAACCCGCCGCAGGCGCTTAATTTTCACAGATTGTACAGCGAGCCCGCCGCATGCGCTGACTTTTTCGTGAAAGCAATGTGGGTCGGTCGAGAGGGGGTCGAGGGTGGGTCGCGTGTGGGGCGCGGTTGGGTCGCGGGTGGGACGCGGGCTGGGTCGCGGGTGGGTCGCGGGTGGGCCGCGGGCGGGTCGCGGGTTTGGTCGCGGGTGGGTCGCGGGTGGGTCGTGGGTGGGTCGCGGGTGGGTCGCGGGTGGGGTTGCGGGTGGGTCGCGGGTGGGCCGCGCGCGGGTCGCGGGTGGGTCGCGTGTGGTTCGCGTTTGGGTCGCGGGTGGGCCGCGGGCTGGGTCGCAGGGGGGACGAACCAACAACGCAACATAACGCAACGCAGCGCAACGACATTTATATTATTAACAACAACAGCAGCAGCACCAACAACAAACACGACAACAACAACATCAACACCAACACCACCACCAACAACAAACACCACACCGACATCAACAACAACACCAACACCAACAACAACGCACCACCAACAACAAACACAAACACGCCATCACCAACGACAGCACCAACAACAACAACAATAACAACAACCGCATCACCACCAACAGCACCACCACCACCAACAACATCAACCGCAACATCACCAACAGCAGCGACAACAACAACAACAGCAGCAACAACAACAGCAACAACAACATCAACAACAACCACAAACATAATCTGCGCCGCGGCGCCCCAGTTCATCCACGCATCCAAGGACAGTCAATGACCGTTCGGCCTGTTGACTCGGACCTTTCCATACTCAGCCGTGGCCCCAAGCCTCGCCGAAGCTTGTGCTCCCAGGAGGCGGCCCAGGGCATTCACTCGACATGCAGCGAGAGTTCTTGGCAGTGATCTACGCGCCATGTCCTGCGTTCTCGGGGCAACGCTTGCCTTTCCTTGCGCCACGGTGCTGCTGGAACTGTGCCTGCGCCCGCAGCGGTCCACGGAGCGCAGCAAGCTGAGGATCCGCTCGTCGTTCCCCCCTGTGGCCCTGTTCTCTCCTCCCTCCCCGCCTTTGCCCCTGCCCGCCCCCCCCTTCCACCCCGAGCCCAGACCTTCGGGCTCAGGAGCGAGGCTCGGCAAAAGGCTACACATCTCCGCATGCGATGCGGAGAAGAGGTCGGCCAAAGTCTGAAGCCGGCCCAGTTTTCTCTGGATGGCTGCGCGTAGCCCGAGCTAGGCACTGTGCGATGGTAGGCCGGCCTGCCGTATTATGACCTTGCTTCAGCGTTGAACGTCTCAAAACTGAGAGGAGGTAGCGGAGGAGCAAAAGGAGGACGAGGAGGACGAGGAGGAGGAGAAGGAGGAGGAGGAGGAGGATGAGGAGGAGGAGGAGGAGGAGGAGGAGGAGGAGGAGGGGGAGGAAGAAGAGGGAGGAGGGGGAGGAAGAGAAGGGAGGAGGAGGATGAGGAGGAGGAGGATGAGGAGGAGGACGGGGAGGAGGAGGAGAAGGAAGAGGAGGAGGAGGAGGAGGAGGAGGAGGAGGAGGAGGAGGAGGAGGAGGAGGAAGACAGGGTGGAAGAGGAAGAGGAGGAGCAGGGAGGAGAGCGAGGTGGAGCAGGGTAATGAAGAGTAGGAGGGATGCAGAGATCAGGATTGGGAGTGGGGGGCGGGGAGACAGGACGTGGAGCAGGGGAAAGGGGAGTTGCATGAGAAAGAAAACAAAGTCGAAGAGGGAGGGGGGAGGGACGGAGGACAACCCCCCTTGTGTCGCGGAGGACATGCCCCGGCACCGGCTCGTCGATTCGAAGGCGCTCGAGAACAGCAGGCGCGCGGTAGCGAGGAGGAGGGATCGAGGAGGGTCGAGGATCGAGGACGGATCAAAGAGAGATACTCGGCGGCTTTCGAGAGCCGCAGGCGCGCGGTAGCAAGGTGGGATCGAGGAGGGTCGATGATCGAGAACAGATCAGAGTGGTCGAGGTATTTGGGTGTTTCTCGTGCTTCTTGTGCCTCCAGGAGGTTCATTGTTGCCACCGCCGGGCCCGCTTCGAGATTCTGGTCCAAAATTCGCTTATGAATAGGTGCGGGGAGTCGACTGTTGAGGGGAAGAGGAGGAAGGAGCAGGAGGAGCAGGAGGAGGAGGAATAGGAAAAGCGGGGATGAGGAGGGAGGTGGAAGCGGGGGAGGAGGCGGTGGATTAGCAGGGGAAGCAGGAGGAGGAGGAGGAGGAGGAGGAGGAGGAGGAGGAGGAGGAAGGGAAGCAGGGGGAGGAGGAGGAGGAGGAGGAGGAGGAGGAGGAGGAGGAGGAGAAGGAGGGGGAAGGCGGAGGAGGAGGAGGAGGAGGACTAGTGCAAACACAAGACACATCAATGATGTTGCAAGCAACCTTCCCTTCACACTAAGGTTTAATTGAATAGGTCCCTAGATAGGCTATATATTCAATGTGATTGCGGGAAGTACCCCGTTGGGTGACAACCGCTTCATATGCAAACATGCCAACGCACCATCCCTGGACTTCAGCGAACCGAATCAACGTTACGATTGCATCCTGAATATCTGGAATTGCGCCCACACACCATTCCTCGGACCTCAGCACCACATGAAAACGAGTGCCGCGCCCTGACAATCCGATATCGTGCCAATACACCATGTCTGGTACTTCAACCATGCGAATCCTTGAAGCAGCTCTAGTCTGTTAAGACCACTGTGCGCGGCTTTTCGGCGAGAGTCACACTTTGAAACGAACCGCCCTTCGTCGTTGGAGCGCAAAGTGTTAAACCGAGCTTGCGTGGCGCAATTCACCCGCCCTCCGTCCGTGAAGCTCTTGCAAGCTTTGATAAGGAATGCGTGCGTCGCTGAGGCGATGGCCACGTTTTGCAAACCACTTGCCCTCCGTCCCGTGGAGCTCTTGTCAACATTGAAGCCGAACGTGCGCGGCGCTGAAAACGGGAGCCGCATCTTGCAAACCACCGGCCCTCCATCCGTGAAATTGCTGCAAACACCTAGCTCTAGAATCGTAAGGGGTGGGGAAGTCGTAGGCGAAACGCCCAGCCCATCCTAACGACCCGTGTGGGGGCGCGACAGGAAGGAGTTATTGTGAAGGCCTTGCGGCCGGTGCCGCCGACGCAAATCGACGACGTCGACGACGAACACGACGATGACCAAGACGACAACGACAACGACGAGCTGACGACCCTGCCACAGCCTCGAGACATGGGGCGGGCGGTGGAGGGAGGAGGAGGAGGAAGAGGAGGGGGAGGAGGAGGGAGGAGAAGAGGAGGAGGAGGAGGAGGAGGAGGAGGAGGCGGAGGCGGAGGCGGAGGAGGAGAATGAGGAGGGGAGGGAGAAAGAAGAGGAGTAGAACGACGAGGAGGAGGAGGACCAGCGTAAACCCAAGAATCATCAACGATGTTGGAATTAACCCTCCCTCCAAGCTCCCTCTTCATAGGCCCCTACAACGGTTCATTTCCATTGAGGGAACTGCCTCGTTGGACGACAACCGTTTGAAGATTTTGACGCATGCCAAAAGCATTGTTCTCAGCGTTCCAACGTTGCGTATCAACCTGACTTCTGCGTCTTGACGATCCGGAATCGTGCCAGAGCGCCATTTTGGGAACTTCAATACCGCGAATCAACATAATTGTTGCTCCAACATAATTCTGAATCCGTCCAACACACCATTTCTGGGACGTTGATCATGGGAACCTGTGAAACTCTTGCAACTGTTTAAAACGAATGTGCGCGCCGCTGAGGCGAGAGCTACATGTTGATAAGGAACCGCCCTCAACCCGTGAATTTCTTGCACATGTTTAAGACGAGTGTGCGCGGCGTTAAGGCGATAGCCACATTTTGAACACGACCCGCCCTCAACTCGTGAAACTCGTGCACATGTTTAGAGCGAAAGTGCGCGGTGCTAAGGCGAGAGCCACATTTTGAATACGACCCGCCCGCAATCCGTGAAGCTCTTGCGCATGTTTAAAGCGAGCGAGAACGAGCTACGTGCCGTCAACCATTTCTCGAGCCGCGCCCGCGAGCCGTGCCTGCTCATATAGCGACACGCCCCCAGGGTCGTGCCGCCCCAGGCCACCCGAGGGGCACCACTCCCTCGGGCGACCGCACACCCCCACGCATGCCAGAGCGGGGCACCCTGGCCGTGGGAAGGATGGGCGTGGGTCCCCCAATGGGACCCCCGCAGGGGACCCCCTACCCGCCCGAACCCAGCCGGGGTACCTAGTGGGCCACCGCAAGGGGTGGGACAACGTATCGACGAGAGGCAATTTTTCTCCCTGGCCCCTACAGGCAAACAGAGGCGACGAACGGGCTGCAACCCGGCTGTGTTCTTGGGAAGGGCACCAAGTGGTGCAGGTGCCACCCAGTGGCACAGGTGCCGGAGGAGGAGAAGGAGGAGGAGGAGGAAAATGAGGAGGAGGAGGAAGAGGAGGAGGAGGAGGAGGAGGAGGAACATATGAGGAGGAGGAGGAGGAGGAGGAGGAGGAGGAGAAACACGGAGGATGAGGAGGAGTGAGGGGGGAGGTAGGAAGGCGGAGGAGGAGGAGGAGGAGGAGGAGGAGGAGGAGGAGGAGGAGGCGCGGGAGGAACAGGCGGAACCGTTGCCTCACGCGGGGGGGACCAGCCCCGCTCAGAAGGGGCGGGTGGTCCCGCGGGGAGGTCCACCCGCTGGGCGTGGCGCGCAGCCTTGGCGGCTCTGCTGGGTGGGGGGCCCGAGCGCGTGGCGGCCCAGCGACGTCAGCTTCCAGCCGTGTCCGCTCCCGCGAGGTCCGCGCGCTGGGGGGCTGCTGCGGGGCCCGGCGGGAGGTGCGCGCCGCGGGCGCCGCCTCGCCGCCGGAGCGGCGCCGAGGAGCCACTTCCGCGGCAGCGCGGGCCAGGGCTGCCAGCACAGCCCGGCGTCTGGATGATTTGAGAGGGTTGGAGGGAGTGCTGCGTCAGCTCTCTGGTGCAGGGGGCGCTGCGCGCTCCCGCCCGGAGCGCTCCTCAGCCAAGCGTGTGCGGCTGCATCCTGGCAGCGGGGTGGCGGCAATGAGAGTTCACTGAAGGCATTTTTGTTGTGCACCGGGATGGCGGCAATGAGAGTTCACTGAAGGCAAACAACATTGCCTTCAGAAGGGACGGGGTGCCAGCGGACCATGCGCAAAGGAGCGTCCGAGTTTGCGCCCTCCACCGCCGCCGCCGTCGACAACCTCGGGCAGCTGATGCACACCAGGTTCGCCGCAGTCAGGGCGGAGGAGGCAGAGAGCTTCAACATCATCGGCGATGCCATGCAGGCCAGCGCCTCTCCACATGTACCACCAGGCCCGCTTCACCGTCACCCTGGCGCTGTCTCTCCGAAGCTGCGCCTCATCGAGGAGGCTGCGGAACCGCCGTCCGCGGAGCTGCCGCGCGACATGCGCTGCGAGGCCAGCTCGTCGATGCTCTGGCTCCTGCGCCATCGACTACCCGGGCCGCTCTTCTTCCTCACAGGTTCCGAAGTGCGCCTCGTCGTCGGAGGACCCTGGGCACCCTCTCGGAGGCCAGCCCGCGCAGGTCTGAGGATCCCAAGAGGGGGGGGGGATTCGGCTGCAGCCCCCCGAGGGGCACTTCCACGAGAGGGGGCCCAGACCACCTCCAGGGACGTCGGCACGAGGAGACACCCTGGCACCCCCACCCTCTGCCACGGCCGCTGCCCCTCCAGCCGGAGGAGGAGGGGGGCCAGCGTCGGGCTCGGAAGCCCCGTCGTTTGCCCATGATGCCCTCCGCCGCGGGGCCCTGCTGGTGCCAGGCAGACCGCCCGCGCGGACACCAACGAGCACGACCCGGCCTTCGAGCGCGCCTTCGAGGACGCCTGGGACAGGCTCCAGCCCGACGGAAGACGCTGGAAGAGCCACATCAAGTGCGAGCAGGGGCTGAGCATGCCCGGCGTCCGGGCGGCATTATCACGATTCGGCACCACCACGACTGTCGAGATCTCCAACGGGCCGGCTGCGGTCTCACCCGCGAGAGCCGTGCCAGCTAAGAGCGCAGCGGAGCACACGGACGGCAATGACATTTGGGACCAGCATGCGGCGTCAGTCTCGCCTTCGACACGCGCGCGGACACCGCTGCGGAGGCAACTAAGGTGCCGCCCTCTGTCAGGCCCTGCCAGGCTGTCCGACATCCAGAGGCCCGCGTGCGACGCCGGTGAGAACGCCGCTGGCGCAGCGCACCGCCCGCGGGTCGTCGCCGAAGCGATCGACGCGGGGTGCGAGGAGCGGCGCCGTCGCCGCCTCGCCGCGCGGCGAGCAGCCTCGGGGCGCCCAAGCCGACCAGCGCCCGCGCGCGCGGGTCGGAAGGACGCAGCAGCCGCGGCAGTCCCCAGGCGCCCCGGCAGGAGGTCGGGCGACGGGGGCAGGCCGCCGGTGGCTCTGGCTCGGAGCGGAGCCGGCCGGCTCGTCGCGCGACGCCCGCCGAGCGGCGGCCGCCCGCGGGGCCGACGGTGAGAGCCTGGCGCCGACCAAGCGGTCGTGGGCTGCCGCGAGAGCTGATACGGATGCTGATACTGCTGATTACGATGTTGGCGGTGATGATGATGATGATGATGATGATGATGATGATGATGATGATGATGATGATGATGATGATGATGATGATGATGATGATGATGATGATGGTGATGATGATGCTGACGATGCTGACGATGCTGATGCTGACGACGATGATGACGATGGTGCTGGTTAGGAGTGTGATGGTGCGTCTGGTGATGATCGTGTTGACGATGATGTCAGTAATGCGTGATGGAAAAGGGGGGAAGGGGAAGACGTAGGAGGAGGAGGAGGAGGAGGAGGAGGAGGAGGAGGAGGAGGAGCGGAGAAGGAGGAGGAGGAGGAGGAGTAGGAGAGACCGCCACAGGCACAACCGCAACAAGGCCAACAACAACAAGGGCCCAAAGAACAACAAGAGCTCGAACAGCCCGCACGCGCACTGGGTGCAGGCGCCCTCCGGTTGGCCTCGATCCGCCGATGGCCGCGGCACGGTCAGGCGTCAGGGTGCCCCGGCGAGGCCGAGCAAGTCTCGCGAGGTGCACACGCGGTGCCCCCTCCGCGGTCTCCCCGCCCGCCTCCCGCCTCGCGCCTCCCTCCTCCCTCCCTGCTCTCTGCTGCTCCCTTCTCCCGCCGTCCTCCTCCCTCCCTCTCCTCGCTGCCACCCGCCCGCCTACCCCCGCATAGGAGGAGGAGGAGGAGGAGGAGGAGGAGGAGGAGGAGGAGGAGGAGGAGGAAAACATGTAGGGAAAGGAGGAGGAAAAGGGCGAGGAAACGGAGCAGGAGGAGGAGGAGGAGGAGGAGGAGAAGGAGGAGGAGGAGGAGGAGCCCCAGGAAATGCAGTGGGAGTGCGGCGGCGGCGGCGCCCGAGGGAAGCGCACTCTCGGGAAGGCGCGGGCGCCCCCCCAAAGGAGGAGGCGCCAGCATTGCAGGGTCTCAGCATCATGAGAGAGAACGCAGCGATCATGCTCGATGAGAGAACGCAGCGTCCGCCTCGATGAGAGAACGCAGCACGGCAAGTCTCCTGCTCGTGCCGGGCCTGGCTTCGACCCCCCACCGCTGAATCATTGCCGCGAAATCCTCGCGTTGCGAGGGGTGTGAATGGGTCTCACGTTCAGTTTCAAAGCCCGCTGGAGTCACTGGAGGCACTGTGCAGATCCGTGGGTGCGCTCTCGGTTCTAGCATCAGTGCGCTTCCTCTGAATGCTGGAACGCTGGTTGCTCGCTCGATGTGCAAGGCCGTCTCAGACCACTTCCAAGTGATACGCCTTGCTAAGCAATGTGGCAAGGTCCTCGCAAGTGCGGAGGGACCCGTCCGCAACTCCCCAGGGTTGCCGGCCCAGGTCGTGGTGGCCGTTCCGCATCGATCAGCTGTCGGGGACTGCTGCCCCATTTCCTCCACCCGCTCCTCAGAGTCCTCCTCGCCGTTGTCGTCTTTTTTCTTGTGCATGTTCACCAGCGACAGAGCAATGCACAACCGCTGACCTGACCCGATAAGGTCTTCAGCATCGCAAGGGCAGACTCAACGGACGCGCGGACTAGGGAGAACCAACATAAGAGGGGGTGTGGGCTTGGACGCGGATGATGAACGGTGGAGGAGGGCGGGGGAGGAACAGGGGGGAAGGTGGGAAGGAATAGGGGGAAGGGACAAGCCAGGTGCGCTCGCGCCATGTCTGACATGTTACCTATCTCCCCAACCACTTCCCGGTGCGCCGTTGTCCCTCGATTCGTCGCCGGGTGTCATGGCCGACCTGGCGCACCCCAAGGTGCACCATCCTGCAGCGCGCGATCTCGAGTCCAGCTCCCACGAGCCGCCTGAGACACCACTCGTTGTCCCTGGACATCCTGGTACCCACCGGTTCCCGAAGAGGAGGAGGAGGAGGAGGAGGAGGAGGAGGAGGAGGAGGAGGAGGAGGAGGAGGAGCACCCTGGACATCCTGGTACCCACCGGTTCCCGACAGGGCCTGCACCTTGCGCAGGCGACCCGCTGCTCGTGCGCCGCTGCATGCCCCCTCGGCGCTCCCGCGCCGACCTGCATGGTCTGATCGGGTTCCGTTTTTGTTGTTGTTGTTGCTGTTGTTGCTGTTGCTGTTGCTGTTGCTGTTGCTGCTGCTGTTGATGTTGTTGTTGCTGTTGTTGTTGTTGTTGTTGCTGTTGCTGTTGCTGTTGCTGTTGTTGTTGTTGTTGTTGTTGCTGTTGTTGTTGCTGTTGTTGGTGTTGTTGTTGTTGTTGGTGTGGTTGTTGTTGTTGTTGTTGTTGTTGTTGTTGTTGTTGTTGTTGTTGTTGTTATTGCTGTTGTTGGTGTTGCTATTGTTGTTGCTGCTGCTGTTGTTGTTGTTGCTGTTGCTGTTGCTGTTGCTGTTGTTGTTGTTTTGTTTTGTTTTTCTCTCGTCTCTTTCTCCTCCGCAGCCCACCGCTCGCTTTGACCGGCGCCTGGCCGTCTCGCATGCCTTGGCACCCGCGGACTGAAAAAGTAATGCGCGGTCGGGAAAGGGGGGTTGTGTACGGTGGAGGAGGAGGAAGAGGAGGAAGAGGGGGAGGAAGAGGGAGGAGGTGACGATTGAGCAGAAGGATGAGCAGGAAGAAGCGAGGATGAGGATGGAGGAAGATGAGGAGAAACAACAGGAGCAGCAGGAGCAGGAATGAGAAGAGCGAGGAGACCAGGATCGAAGGGTAAGGCAGGAAGGGAAAGGAACGGGCCGACCATGATGAGGAATGACTCGGATCCAGAAAAGTGGCCCTCGCTGAGGCGCGAACGCCATTTTGGACGACAGGGGGAAAGCGCCGATCCTAACATGAGGCCCACGGTGCAGCGACAACACCATTGTGAAGCACCGAGTGTGCTCGGATTTTGCAGCGCAATATGGCACATCAATGTTTGGAATCGGGTGTTCAACACACCAACCACGGAGAGGGCGGGATACTTTCAGCACGTACTCGGGTGAGGGAAGAGAGGATGATTCTGATTGAAGAGTTGTGGAGGAGTTGTGGAGGACGACGGGGGGAACACGGGTCGGACGGGAGAGGGGAGGAGCTGCCGCGGGGACAACTCGTTCGGAGACGATAGGATCGTTGGTGGCCCCGCCGGCGAATTCGGCGGACTTCCGTTCGTGCCGAGAAGAGGGAGGTTGCAAGGCGGCGGTGGATGAAAAGAAGGAGGGAGGAGGAGGAGGAGGAGGAGGAGGAGGAGGAGGAGGAGGGGGGAGGAGGAGGAGGGGAGGAGAGGAGGAGAGGAGGAGGGACGGGGAGGAGGAGGGACGAGGAGGAGGAGGAGGAGGAGGAGGAAGAGGAGGAGGAGGAGGAGGAGGAAGAGGAGGAGGAGGAGGGAGGAGGAGGAGGAGGATGAGGAGGAGGGCCCCGACGGCGGCGGCAGACAAAGCAAGGGGCGACGGAGCGGCGCAGGCTCGCGGGGGCAGGCAAGGGCCGCCCGCTGGCCCACGCCTCTGCTTCGCCCTCCCCCTCCCAGTTTTTGCCCTGCGCGCTGGGCCTGATCGCGCAGTGGGCCACCGAGCGCGGCCCCGGGATCGGCGGCGAGCCAGGGGGAAGTGAGAGTCGAAGAATGGCAACGCCATAACCATAAACTTTTGGCGCTCCGCGCTGGGCCCCCCCCGGCGGCGCCGCCCCTGGCGCGCGCCGCGCGCCAGGGAGGGGGGTCCAGCGCAGATCCAAGAAATCAGCGCGGAACGTCAAAAGTTGATGTTTATGTCGTTTTACCTTCTTCTGGAAAAGGGGGAGGCCTTCTCAGACGGCGGTGGGGCTTCTCAGAAGCCCTCCAGACCATCGAGAAGGTTTCTGCGTCTCCTGAGAACTTGTCGGAAGGCCCGAGGCCTTTCGAGCTTTCTGAGGAGGCCCCGCCCCTCTCGCTTCCCCCCATTGGGGCCCCCCGCCGACGGAAGCAACGACGACGAAGGAGAGCGGAGGGAGTGGCGGGCTCCGGCGGGCAGCGCGCCGAGGTCACCATCTGCCCGTACCGCCCGCCGCCGAGCGCCGAGGCGGGACGGCGGGGGGGAAGATCAGAGGGCGGCCCCTGCGCCGGAGGGAGAGGGCAGCAGGGGGCGTGCCAGAGAGTACTTGTTTGCTTGGGGGAGGGGGACTCCTCCCCCTCCTCCTGCTCCTGCTCCTCCTCCTCCTCCTCCTCCTCCTCCTCCTCCTCCTCCTCCTCCTCCCCCTCCCCCTCTTCGTAAGCAGGAGGAGGAGGAGGAGGTGGAGAAGGAGGAGGAGGAGGAGGAGCAGGAGGAGGGGAGGAGGAGCTGGAGTAGGAGGAGGAGGAGGAGGAGGAGCAGGAGGAGGGGGAGGGGGAGGAGTAGGAGGGGGAGGAGTAGGAGGATGGGGAAGAAGAGGAGGAGGAGGAGGAGGAGGAGGAGGAGGAAGAAGAGCAGAACCAGTATGCACCCAAGCCGCATCAACGCTGTTGCAATAAGCCCTCCCTCCAAGTCTCTATGGGAATGCAACAGTTTGAGAATTTCCAAACGCGCCGAAACACGATTCTGGGGATCTCACAGCCGTGAATCAATATTAATGTTCCGTCTTGGCAGCACAAGCGCGTGCCAGAACACAATTCCTGGGGCGTCTACCACATGAATCCGTGAAGCTGTTACGAACTCTTAAAAAGAGCTGCGCTACAGCGAACGCCACCTGTTGAAACGGAATCGCCCTCCGTCCGCGAGGCTGCTGCAATTTTGCGAAGACTTATGTTTTCGCGGCGCTAGGGCGATCCATATCTCGAATTGGAACCACCTTTCATCCGTGAGACGGTTGGACATGTTTCAGAAGAGTGTGCGCGAAGGCGCGAGCCACATTTTGAACACAGCCCGCCCTCCTCCCGCTTGCAACTTTCAAGTTTCAGGATCACAGCTGGTGAGGATATCTCAGGCGAAACCCCCGACCCGCCCTACCGACACGTCTGGGGGTGCGACAGGCAGGAGTGATGAGCCAGGGGAAAGGATGGAGGAGGAGGAGGAGGAGGACGAGGAGGAGGAGGAGGAGGAGGCGGGCTGGGAGGATTTGAGGAGCGAGGAGGGGCAGAAGAGGGAGCGAAGTAGGAGACGGAGGAGGGGAAGGAGGAGGAGGAGGAGGAGGAGGAGGGGAGGAGGAGGAGGAGGAGGAGGAGGGAGGAGGAGGAGGAGGAGGAGGAGAAGAGAGGGGAGGAGAAAGAGGAGGGAGGAGGTGGAACAGGTGGAGGATGGGGTGGACGGAGGGGTGATGGGTGTGAGGAAACGAGGAAGATGGATATAAAGAGGAGAGGGATAGCAAGTAGGAGGAGGAGGAGCAGGAGGAGGAGGATGCAGGAGGATGCAGGAGGAGAGGACACCGGATTCACTAGGAGGATGCAGGAGAATGCAGGAGGAGGCTGCAGAAAGAGGATGCAGGCGGCGGTGGAGGATGCAGAAGGAGGATGCAGGAGGGTGAGGAGGCTGTTCCATTTGCACACCCGTCCGCTGCTCACCCCCCCTTCTCCTTGCTTGTTTCCCTGACGCTGTAACCGCGGGTGGGGGATTATCGCACTCTCTTTCGCTTCGCCTTGCTGTCCCTTCTCCCCGCTCTAACAAACGAGGACCGAGGTGAAGGAGGAGGAGGAGGAGGAGGAGGAGGATGCAACGGATGTGGATAATGAGGAGGATGAGGAGAAGGAGGAGGAGGAGGAGGAGGAGGAGGGCAGGAGGATGATAACGAGGGGAATAGGAGGCCGAGCAGGTCCGTCCTCCCTGGTTACCTCATCCTCCCCTGCCTCCGCCCCCCTCTTGTCGCCACCCCCTCCCTCCGCCCCCCTCCCCCTCACTGGGGCCGCAGGGGTCCGGCAAGCACGGGTCCCGCAAGACGCAGGACAAGGGCGGCGGGGTGGGGGGTTTCAGCGACGACGAGTCCGCCTCGAAGATGTCCTCGCCCCGTGGAGGCGCCTTGCCTGTTGGCGCCGCGCCGGCACTGGACCAGCCAGTCCTCAACCCAGAGGAGGAGGAGGACGTGCCTTCCTACCTGCTGCGCTTCGACGAGGAGTACCTCCGCCGGCTCCGGTTGGAGAGGGATATGCGGGAGGCCGAACTCGATGACGACGGCAACGAGAACGTCAAGCCACCCAGAAGAGCCTGGGTCTGCCGATCGGGGCTCGATCGTGGATCCCGCCCTGCCGCGCCAGTAAGGAGATCAGCGTGGGCGATGTTCCAGGAGGAGAAGTGAGGGGAGGGGGAGGAGGAAGAGGAGGGGGAGGAGGAGGAGGAGGGGGAGGAGGAAGAGGAGGGGGAGGAGGAGGAGGAGGAGGAGAGGAGGAGGAGGAGGAGGAGGAGGAGGAGGAGGAGGAGGAAGAGCATGAGGAGGAGGAGGAGGCGGAGGAACGGGAGGACTGGGAGCAGGAGGACCTAGCGGGGATCCAGCGGTCGGCAGGCAGTAGCGCGGGGATCCTAGTCCTGCCCGTTGTAGCACTAGCGGCTCGCGCTCGAATCCCTTGGCACCTCCTCCAAGCGCTTCTAGCTGATGATTTGGGGTCCGACCTCACCTCGCAGTTTGGCTGAGCTGCGCAGTGCAATGGTCCTCACCGTGGGCCAGGGTCGTCGGGCGCTGGCTGGCCTTCCCCCACTGCGTCTCACAGCATCTGCTGCCACCTCCCGTCTGTTTCGCACCCGCTGGCCCCAGGAGTGTGGCTGATTCCGTCTGGCTTCAGGTTCAGATCCCGACGTTCACGGGGCAATAGTGGTCCTTGCTTCAACTGGCCCATTGTTTCGCACGCGCAGTTCCGAGCAGGGTAGCTCTTGACAGGCGGTAGTTTCTGCCAATGCTCTTTTCAATACGCGCAGATCCTGACAATGTAGCTGAGGACGGCTGGCTAACGATTTGTGCCCCAAAGCCCATCGAGAGGTGTTCGCTCTCGCTGCCACTGTCCGCTGTTTTGGCTCCTCGGTGTCGCTGAGCTGCGTCAGGCTTCTCGCACGCGCTGCAGCCCCTAGTGCCGCTGTTGACGTCTGGCTCCGGACCAGAGTCCCAAATCCCGTTTTGCCATATCCGCGGCAGTGGCTGGCACCGTCAGGCTTTCTCACTCTTTATAAGCTGCCACTGCATGCCTTGTTCGCGCGCGCTGGCTGGAGCTGTGCAGCTGATGACGTTTTGCTTCCACCGTCCTCCTTTCTCGCATGCGCTGTTCACTCCATTGTCGCGGCGCTTTTCTGGCTCCGGGTTCGTGTCCCAAATATCGGGGGGTGGCGTGCGCTCCTGCACTGTTGTTGCCACTGGTGGCCCTTCTCGAGCATGCCTAAGCCGAGAACGTTTGGCTTCCATGCCTTTCTTGACCCCTACGACATGGCGCGCGCCCGCCGTCGGCCGCGGGGCCATTCGTACAGTGCCGCGCCTGCTGCTTTGCGGCACACTTATGGAGCTGAGTTTGTAGCGTTGAGGGGCGAAGCGCCACGAAACTCGAATCTGCTCCTCCATCCTCCCCACGCCAGCTGCCCTCGCTGCACGAGCTCGAACTGGGGAGGACTCCTCTGGGCATCGCCGCTCCCAGGCTGGCCTCAGAGAGCTCGTGAGCTGCGGGGCGCCGCGGCAAGCTTACGAAAGGAACGGCTGGAGAGCAGGAGACGGGGGAGGAGCAAGGGGAGGGTCAAGCCAGCCAGGCCGATGAAGCCAGCGGGCCCCGCACATTCCCACCCCTCCCTTCACAACATGAGAATCAAGGTCGGCACAACTTGATGTTTAGACTGGAGCGCGTTCTCATCTACAGCCAGCCCGTGCGATAAGGATGCGCGAGAAGGATGCAAGGGCCTTGGACGCCCATCTCGAACCTTTTCGAGCGGGGCGCGGCCGACGAAAGCGGCGAAGGATGGACCGAGGAGGCAAGGATGCAAGGGTACCCTTGGGAAGGCTGCCCATCCTTACTGTGCGGGTTGACTGCAGTCCCGCTCCCGACGACCTGGGCGACGGGCAAACGCGCGGGCCGCGGACGGGCGGGAGCGGAACCTCAACAAGTCCCGGCGCGGCGCTGCGGCGAGCGCAGGGTTCGGCCCTCCCTCGGGCGGCAGCGCCTTCGAGGAGCGCGGCGAGGGCGAGGCGCGCGGCGCGACGAGACTCACCACCCACCAGACCACCCCCCACCCAGCCCGACGGCCTCACTCTGCCCTCCGTTTCCAGTTGGAGGGGGGGGGATCGGGGAGCACTGACAAAAACACGTCTGGAACCCGCCCCCCCCCCCCCCCCAGCCCGAAATTCGGGCCTTCGGGTTGGGGTCGGGGTGGTCTTGCTGGGGCTGTCGGAGACAGCACCGCCGCTGGCGCTCGCACGCCGCGCGGCGCCCGGGCGCGGACTGCGCAGCGCCCGCTCTCGCGCGGCCCCGCTGCCGCGGCCGCTCCGCGCGGCTTCGGCGAGGGAGGCGCGCGCCGCGACGAGGCGGCACCGCCGCGTCGGGGGGGCGGCGCGTCGCCGGCTCCCGCCGCGCGCCCCGCCCGCGGGCGACCTGGGCACGCGAGGGGCAGGCCTGCGCCGCGGCGTGGCGGGGAGCGCACCTTCGGGCAGGCGTCCCCGTGGCGCCCAGGCGAGTGCGACGCTGTCGCCCGTCGCTCGTCGACGACGTCTCTGGCGAGCGAGAAGCGGGCGCCGCGTCCAGGAAGGAGGAGGAGGAGGAGGAGGAGGTGGAGGGGGGAGGAGGAGGAGGAGGAGGAGGAGGAGGAGGAGGAGGAGGAGGAGGGGAAGTGGAGGTTGGGGAGGAGGAGGTGGGGAGGGGGGAGGAGGAGGAGGAGGAGGAGGAGGAGGAGGAGGAGGGGAGGAGGAGGAGGAGGAGGAGGAGGAGGAGGAGGAGGAGGATGAGGAGGAGGAGGAGGAGGAGGAGGAGGAGGAGGAGGAGGAGGAGCTCGGCTTCCGGGAGGCGTGAGCGCGGCGCCGAGGCGAGAGCGACGTTTTTCGCCCTTGCGCGCGAGAGGTGCGTCCCGTCCCACCCCTGCCATTGCCTCTGGCAGCGTCGTTTCTTTGCTGAACTTCGGCTTCGGCACCGCCCGTATCCGAGGCTCTGCCCCCTCTCGGCCTCGCTCTGGGGCTCCGCCGCTTCCCCCCTCCGCTTCTCTGCCCAATTCAAGCTTCGCGCGGCCCGCTGAGCTTCGACTGGAAGAGGTGCGCCCTCGACCCGCGGATCCACAAAGCTGGCAGCGTCGACGCCCACACGCCCATGCTGATATGAGCACGCAAGTCGACGATGCGCTGTTTTCTCCAGTGGGGTGGGGCGTCCCAGATCGGCGCTGGCTGGGTATGTGGCAGGGTAGGAGGCTTCACACATAAAGAGTAGGGATCATAACAGGGGGCGAGGTGGAGGAGGAGGACGGGGAGGAGGAGAAGGAGAAGGAGAAGGAGAAGGAGGAAGAGGATGGAGGAACGAGGCAGGGAGGGAATTAGGACAAGGGAAGGGTGAATGACGACGGAGGGGGGAAGGAGGATGAGGATGAGCAGGAGGAGCATGAGGAGCAGGAGGAACTGATTGGGAAGTTCGGGGGTGGTACAGAGTGAGGAGGGGGGAGGACAAGTAGATGGAGGAGGAGAGTGGTGAGGAAGTGGGGGGAGGGAGGAGGAGGCAGGAGGAGGAGGCAGGAGGAGCAAGAGCAGGAGGAGTAAGAGAGAGTTGGGAGACAACCGTTTGAAGACTCTGAACCGCGCTTAAACACCATTCTCGGGATTTCAACACCACGAATCAACACGACTGATGCGTCTTGACGATCCTGAATCGCGCCAGGACGCCTGTCCGAAGACTTCAGCACCGTGAATCAGCGTAACTGTTGCGCCCTCACAATCCTGAGTCTTTCCGAAACAACGTGTCTGGCACGCAAATTCGTAAGACGAGTATTCGCGGCGCCGAGGCGAGGACCGCACTTCCAAAAGGAACCCACTTTCCAAAGGACCAGCCTCTATCCGCAAAGCTTGGGCACGTTGTGAAAACGAATACGCGCGGCGCTCAGGCGAGAGTCACATTTCGAAAGCCACCTGCCCTCAATCCGAGCAGCTCGTTGCACATGTTTAAAAGGGCTGCGTGCGCGCTAAGGTGAGAGCCACATGTTGAAAACAACCCGCCCTCGATCGGTGAAGCTCTTGCAATTGTTAAAACGGATTTGCGCGGTGCTAAGGCGAGCGCCACATTTTGGAAGCGACCCGCCCTCCATCTGTGAAGCTGTTGTCAGCTTCTCAGCTTCAGGGTCATACATGGTGAAGAAAACTCTGGCGAAACGCCAGGCCCACCCATTTTGAACGGCTGATTTATAAGGACAAGGATTGGAGATGGAAGGGGATGAGGATGAGGTGAAGGAGGAGGAGGAGAAGGAGCAGGAACAGGAGGAGCAGGAGAAGGAGGAGGAGGAGGAGGAGGAGGAGGAGGATGAGGAAGAGCAGGAGGAGCAGGAGGAGCAGGAGGAGGAGGACGAGGAAGAGGAGGAGGGAGCAGAAGACGGGACGTGCGTTTCCGCCGCCGCCGATCGTCGATCGCAGACGGTGTGGTCGACGGGGCCTTCAATTGTTTTCTGGTGGCGGACCGGGCCTGCCCGATCGGACAGATCGATCTGAGGCCAGGGGGAGGGCGGTGGGAATCCAGATTTCTAGCGGGTGGCCTTGTTCAATCATCCTTTCTTCGTGTATTCATAGACCTCCTGGGGCCGTCATCGGGCCCGTGACCATCACAGAATGGCCCAGGACGGAACAGATAGCCACCAGGGAAGGGTTCAGACTCGTGTGGTTCGCGGGCTGAGAAAATCGATCCAGCGGATGCTTGGGCATCGAGGTTCGAGAAGCAATTGTTGCTTTTGTTGCTCGTTGTCGCCCTCCCGGAGTCCTTTCGTCGCCACGGCCGGATCCTCCATCGGAGTACTGGCCAGAGCGCGCTCATGGTCAGGTCGGGGCTCGAACTTGCAAGTCAAGTTCGAAATCTGATCCATCTTCTTCAAAGTTCTGCACTTTGAGGAGGAGGAGGAGAAGGAAGGAAGAGATGGAGGGACCTAGACAGCCGCCATGTTGAACAAATCGAGACGACGCTTTGTTCATTCTTTTCTGTCAAGAGAAACGACCCATGACGACGCAAGTCCCAGGGAAAGGGTTGACATACATATATATATATATATATACATATATTTGCATACATCTATACATATATATATATATATAGATATATATATATATATATATATATGGGGGCCGATGCCTCGAAATAGTCGATGTTCAGGTGATGTGGACCTTTGGCTTGGTTTCTTTTCAGCAGGGTGGTGCGATACCCAGAGGGATGAGCGGGGAGGGGAGAGGGAGGACGGAGGAGAGAGAGTGAGTGGGCGGGTGGCCGGGGGAGAGGAACGACGAGGGATGGGAGAGGGAAGAGTAAAGAAGAAGAAGGGGAGAGGGAGGTGGGGGTGATAAGGACGGAGGAGGGAGGAGGGTGGGTGGAAGGAGGAGGGAAGGGAAAAGGAAGCGGGAGGACGGCGGCTGGGTGGAAGGTGGAGAAAGGACGGAGGGGGAGGAGCGAGGGGAAAGGAGGGGATGAGGAGGAGGGAGGCGGGAGGAGGGGACGAGTGAGGAGGGATCGAAGCACGCCGCCAAGGACCCCACGCGCGTCCTCGGAATCATCCGCAACATGCCCTCCAGGGAGGTGACCGGCGTGTCCGGCAGCACCCGAACACCCAGGTCGATGCTGGGACCTTACCCGAGCCCGAGGCGCCTACAGCGCACTTCGGCCCCTCCTCCTGATCTTTCTCTTCCCTCCTCCCGCCTCCTCCCTCCTCTTCGTCCTCCTTCCTCCCTCGTCATCCAGCTCCTCAGTTCCTCTTCCTTATGAAAAACTCCTGTCGCACCCCGAAGCCATTCGGAAGGGTGGGCCGAGCGTTTTGCTTGAGATGTCCTTACCACTTGTGAGCCTCAAGCTCAAACGCTGACAACAGTTTCACAGATGGAGGGCGGATCGCTTCCCACATGGGTCTCTCGCCTTAGCGCCGCGCACCTTCTAAACATTTGCAAGAGATCCACGGATTGAGGGCGGGTTGTTTTCAACATGTGGGTCTCGGTTTAGCTCCGCGCTTTCTCGGTTCAAAAACTGGCAAGTCCTTCACGGGCTGAGGTCGGCTCGTTTTTGCAAAATATGGCTCTCGCGTTGGCGCCGCGCGCATTCTTTTTTTAACCTCGCAAGAGTTTCGCGGACTTAGGGCGGCTCCTTTTTCAAAATGTGGTTCTCGCTCCAGCGCCGCACACACTCGTTTGTAGAATCTATGCCATGTTCACGGACAGTAGGCGGCTCCTTTACAACTGTGGCTCTCGCGGTCGCGCCGCGCACATTCGTTGTTTTAACTGTTCAGAAGTTTCACGGGTTCTCCTTGCCAGCGTACCAACAATGGTTGTTTTAGCGATTCAGGGTTATCTGGGCGCGACCGTTACGTTTGATTCGCGATGTTGAGGTCCCAAGAACGGCGTTCTGGCACGATTCAGCATCGTCAGTTCGCAACATTCATGTTGATGCGTGGCGTTGAAGTCACGGGGAAGATGTTTTGGCACGCTTCCGGACTTTCAAACGGTTGTCTCCCCACGAGGCATTTCCCTCAGTGAAATTTAATTCCTGCAGGAATCTATGACGAGGAAACTTGGGGGGAGGGTGTATTCCAACATCGTTGATGAATCTGGGGGTTAGACTGGTCCCTCCTCCTCCTGCTAATTCTCCTCCTCGTCTTCCTCCTCCTCTGTAGTCAGTTTGGCTCAAGCCACATCGGCTCGAATAGTCCATCCCAAGGCAGCTGGCCGTTCGGCCTCGTTCCATATCCCGAGGACCATTATGTGGTTGCCCAGCTTGTGATTTCTTTTCCATAATCTCGAACATTGCGAACGCCTCTTTCCCAGAATTCTTAATTCAGACAGTTCGTGTGCATATCGTTGATGTGGCTCTTCCTCCGCAGGCATCGGGCAGGTGTCTCGTGTTTTTGTAAGCCTAAGATATAGCACATGGGCAGTGGCACAGACAGCCTCTCCTCCTGCAGTGACTGCAAGAGCCGCAGCGCCGCGACCGACGGGAACGCTTTGCGACGGGGGCAACACCGTGACCGAGACCCGCGCGAGCGAGATCGCGACAGAGACCGTGACCGTCACCGATCTTGAGACATAGACAGAGTACGCGATCGACATCCCAGCCCTCCTGATCATCAAGGGGATGCCCCAACTCCTGGACGAAGTGGTCGATCACTTGGACCTTGCTGGCGTGAACCAACCGATGCCCCAGATGGCTGTCACTCAGCCGCTGAGAAACAAAAGTGGCAACGTGAACTGCTACGCCTACTTGAAGAAGCCCCCACGTTTCCCACTCAATATCAACAAGCTTGGGATGCAGCTCGCCGAATTTACCCACTTGGGCAGCACGTTGCAGCTGAAGTATCGACATTCCGTATCTCAGATGCAGAACTGGGACGTCCTGCGGACGCAGCCCCCAGTGCCGACACACTACATGCTCGCGATCCCTGGGGCGCGTCCTCACTGGGACTGGGCTATCAAGCAAAACTCAAGCGCCCCATGCACCTGCAAATCAACATCACCACCTCCACCGTCAGCTCCACCATCTCCTTCGCACCAGGGCAGCTTCTCCCTGCACTCAGCCGGCATGTAGCCGATACCACAAGGCGTCCGGACGGTCAAGAACAAGACCTCATGGCTATCAGGAAAGTCCAGACTCAAAGCAAATATCAACATAAGGAAGTCTGGGACGCCATTGCCTGCATCAGCCAGCAGCACAGCCTTTCCGAAGGGGGGCGCGGTCGTCCTCGGCACGGCCAAGCTCTCCGATCGGGGCCGCGACCCTGATCCCACTATAGTCATTCAGCCCTGTTCTCAGCCAGTGGCCGCTGCATCGGTGCTCTTTGCTGATGGGGATTGGTCGCGAGTGCCGATGCTGCAGCGCAGCGGTGAAAGTTTCACTGGGCAGGCCCCAATTGCAGATTCATTCTGCAGCTCATTGGAGGGCGGGGCGTCGCCACTCCTCGTGCAGTCGCTCTTGCGCGCGCCGTTGAACTCCCTGGGCGCGGAGGCCGTCGTCTGTTCAATGTTCAAACGCCGACAGAGTGCGCGATCAACGGCAAGCTCGTACCACCCCATGTCAACACAGACAAGAATCTCCGCCGCATTCGAATGGCAACCCAAGCCAAGAAGGTACTCGCGCTCTGCCAGGGCCACTATCCGACTCCCAAGTGGGCGGGCGCGACGCGGCCAAGGGCGCGCCTTCGGCGACGCCATCCCCGCCGCCAGGCTGGAGAGTGCGACCATGGGCGCAGCTGCAGTCATCCTGTGGGCCCAGGAAGCGCTGGCCAATATTCCAGTCTCAAAGGCCACCATCGCTGCCGAGATCGCTGCTCTCCGCAAGTCTGGGGGCAACGCGCAGTGGATTCAACTTCTTGGGCGACCGCGAACAGCGATGAGTACCATGCTAGGCCGCCAGCCTTCTGAGCGCGAGCTGCGAGCATCCACTTGCTGCGCCTGGCCGAACGCCTCGCATCAAACACCAGCTGGGGAACATGCGGGACACTCGCAACTTCGCTGGTCAGGCCTGCGCCCGCACGTGCAGGATCTTCTCTTCCCTGAACAGGATCGTGTGCCTGAGCATGGGCCGGTTACTTCCAGCCGCGGGGTGGAGATTTTGTGAGTATGCAGTGGGTCGCGCTCCTGGCGTTTGGATGAGCGCTTTTAACCTTGGGGTGGGCAGTTCCAATGCTGGGTGCGCAGTGGACAGTGCCCCTGAAATTGGAAAGGGCATTTCTAGCCATGGGGCGGGCATTTCCAAGCAAGAGGGCGCGGGGGTCGTGCTTCTCACGAATGCCGCTTATCGTCGGAGTCCTTTGCCCCATGGAGCGCGTCTTGTTGGGCTCATCGAGCCCTCCGTCATAGTCTCATTCCAGATCTACTACGTCTCCCCCATTTAAGATATCTCTTTCAACGCAGCCTGAATTGTCTTCCACTTCGCCAGCGCTTGCAGCGTTGCTGCAGGCCTCCACTGGCCACCTGGAATGCGGGGAGGATGCCCCAGAGGCCTCCTCTGTCATGGGCATCGGAAGCGATGGGCCAAGACGCGTCTGCTCCTCCCCTCTTGAAGAAACTCCCAGAGAGCGCCCGTTGTCCTGCAGGGCGTCCATTGTTCTCAGCGGGACTTGGCATCGAATGTGGCCAAGCATGCTGGTCGTTACGACGTCGTCTCCAATGGCTGCGGGGGCAACGGAGGCAAAGTTGGAATTGCCTTGCTGCTTTCTTCTTCAACTGCATCAAGGTCAAAAGTATCCTGCCAGCTCCTTGCCACTGCACCTGGCCCAGTCGCGACGCTGCGCATCGCCAGCCACAGCGCGGGCTTCGAGGTGCTGATCATGAGCGTTCACAGCCGTGACCTTTGCCCAAAAGAAATGGGCATGGCTACTGCGGCGTGGGCGCGCGGCAGCCCGGCGCGCGGCCGCGTGCGATTTCAGCGCGAGCGCTATCCCATTTCCTGGGTCCGAACCCGCGCCATCGACCGATTGCGCCAGATGCGTAGTGCTGACAACGAGAACAACCAGCGTAGTTCAAAATGACAGCCGTGTTCATGGTGGTGGTGGCGCTCAGGATGATGATGCGCACCATCATCGTCATAATCAGCATCGCCATGGACATCCTGGCAATTACAAACATCATCAGCAGCACCGGGCGAGGCCCATGCGTCCTGCATCCCCCCCCTGCCCCCCTGGAGTGCAACGCCGAGTCCAGGCCCCTCGTCGCCGCCCGTCCTGGTCAGCTTCCGCTTGTTCCCAGCCGTCCTGTGGTGTTGGCTCCTCGTTTTGCAGAGACGGCGCCCCGCGTTCTCCTCCCGCCTCCTTCCTCCCCCCCCTCCTCCCCCTCCTCCTCCCCCCCCCACCTCCTTCCTCTCCTCCCTCCTCCCTGCTTTTCACCCGCCCAGTACGGCGTCTCGTGGCCCCATAGGGAGCTTCACCGAAGCCCCCAGTGGGGCCGCATGCGTCAGCCACCACCGAGCACAGCGTTTCGTGGCCCTTAGGGGGCTCCGCCGAAGGTCCCACTGGCACCGCCCGCATGCGTCAGCCACCACCCAGTACTGCATGTCGTGGCCCCCTTGGAGAGCTTCACCGAAGGTTCCAGTGGGACCGCCCGCATGCGTCAGCGTTTCGTGGCCCTACAGGGGCTCCACCGAAGGCTCCACTGACACCGCCCACATGCGTCAGCCACCACCCAGTACAGCGCTTCGTGGCCCCATAGGGAGCTCCACCGAAGGTCCCAGCGGCACCGCCCGCATGCGTCAGCCACCACCCAGTACAGCGCTTCGTGGACCCATAGGGAGCTCCACCGACGGCCCCAGTGGCACTGCCCGCATGCGTCAGCCCCCACCCAGTACAGCGCTTCGTGGCCCCATAGGGAGATCCACCGACGGTTCCAGTGGGACCGCCCGTATTCGCCAGCCACCACCCAGTACAGCGCTTCGTGGCCCCGCAGGGAGCTCCACCGGCGGTTCCAGTGACACCGCCCACATGCGTCAGCCACCGCCCAGTACAGCGCTTCGTGGCCTCATCGGGAACTCGACAGAAAGACCCCAGTGGCACCGCCCGCATGCGTCGTCCACCACCCAGTACAGCATTTCGCCGCCCCATTGATTGGGAGCTCCACCGAACCCCAATGGCACCGCCCGCATGCGCCCCCCCCCCCCCCCACCCGGTACAGCGCTTCGTGTCCCCGTAGGGAGCTCCAGTGGCCCGCCCGCGTGCCACTGCATATGCTTGGGTCCTTCGCCACGATAGTTTTGGTTGGGTCCTTCGCCTGGATGACTTTTGCTTGGGGGGGGCGCGCGCTTTCCAGAGGGGGGGGGTGCGGCGCGCGCTCGCGGCGGATTGCCCCCTCGGACTGCCGCTGGCCGGTCTGGCAGCCGGGTTCTCGACGCGCGCGGGGGCAGCGAGGCGCAGTCTGCGAGGCGGCCGCGCCCGCCCCATGAGGCGCGTCGCCGTGTGGGAGCGTCGCCGTGCGCGACTGGGGGGATGCGTTTTCGACTGCTGTGCGCCTTCCGTTGATGGTCGTTATTGTCAATGACACCAGAAGCACGCGGGATCTCGCAGGACCTCCCCGCGCACTTCTCGGCGAACGCACGAGCCGCCAATGCCATCGACCGCATCTTCATCTCATTGATTGGCGTTGACCTCATCAG
The DNA here is from genome assembly GCA_963575745.1 of Prorocentrum cordatum. NCBI lineage: Eukaryota > Dinophyceae > Prorocentrales > Prorocentraceae > Prorocentrum > Prorocentrum cordatum. The sequence goes on along the minus strand of CAUYUJ010017551.1, from coordinate 68,894 downwards.
CGTGGGCACAAACCTCAGGATCTTCAGGGATGGAGCGGTTCTCGCTGACGTGCGCATGTCTCCCATACCATCTTGCGCTCGCCGCTGACCTGGGCCACAGCGGCGCACGCCGAGAGGCAGGCCATCGACCCCGCCATCTGCTATGACCCGTCCGACCAGACGCACCGTCAGTACCTGCAGACCCGCTGCGCAAAATGCCGGCCTCATTCCCGCGGCGGCGCGGCGGCGACGCGAGCCCGTCGCGGCGGGGGCGACTCGGCTCGCGCGGGATCTTCGGCAGCGGGCCGGTCTGAAGGACCATGGACGACGGGCTCGCATCGGACGCCCGACCGTCGTTAGGTCCGTTGCCAGAGTGATCTGGCGTCGCAATCGGGACGCGGCGGCCCTCCTCGTGACGGCAGAGGGGCCGGGCCGCTACCGCCTCGAGATCCATCGCGACGGCCCCCATCTCAAGCCTCGCGTCGAGTGCACTGCCGCCATGGGCAGCGCTGTTTCCGCCGACTGCGAGCGCCGCGTGGGCATTCCCGCGGGGGGCCAGCAGAAGGGCCACATCGAGCAGCTGGGCCAGGCCAGCACCTGCAGGACCGCCACGCAGCTCACGCGGAAGGCCCAGGCATGGAACCCGGCCCGACGCCGTCTGGCTTTTGCAGGACTCGGGGCCCCCGAGACCCCCGCGCCCTCGACGCCCGGGAGCTCGCCCAGACCCCGGACGGGACTCGAAGGCTTCGAGAAGCACTGGCAACTCCCCGCCCCCTCCAAACTCGTGGACTCCGACGCGGTCCGTCATTGCCTGACCTCGCACCTCCCGCCCATCGCGTTGGCGCACCTTCAGGTCCCCTCGGCCGCCGACTCCCCAGAAGGCCCTCTACGGAAGGCCCGGCACGCGGCCGCCGGCCCCGAGCAGTTGCCGCGTGCCGCGTGGGCGACGTTGCTCGGGCCCTCCCAGATCCTCCATGCCTCGACGAGGCAGATGTCTTGGCATCGCTCGGACGTGTGCATTTTTATCGTCAAGGGCCATCGGGGAGCATTTTTGTTCACTTTTCGAAAAAAGTGCACGCACGAAGCCGAAAAACGCACAGGGAATGGACGTCCAAGCGATGGCGAGATGTGCGAAGCTGGCCTCGCCCCGCGCAGGTTCCACGCTTCTGTGTCTGCCTTCCCGCCCCAGGGGGGAAGCGCCCCTGGGACTTGCCGTTTCTCCGCGCCGCTGGAGCTGCGCGGCCCCTTCCGCTGGAGGAGTGCGCTGCCGAGCTCGTCGCGCGCGTCGGTGAGCGCGGGACTGGTGGACCTGGTCCGCGAGAGCATTGCAGACGCTCAAGAAGGGGTCGTCAAAGGTAAGAACTCCGGGGATCACGCGAGTTCTTGCCATTCTGAGGCACGTGGGCTGGGCCGTGGCCCCCGAGCCCGCGAGGGCCTCCCTGTCTCGACATATCAGGGCTGCGTTTTGAGGGATGGGATGGACCTTCCTGGCTGCTGCCCCCTGGAGCCCACGGGGTTCCCACAGGATGCCCCGGTGTACTTTCGGAGGCCTGGAAATTGGCACCAACACCAAGACAGGGGGTTGCCTCCACAGGGGGAAGATGATCCTAGATTTCGGTGTTGGTGGCAATAGTTCGGCCACCTTGGAAGCCAGAATATTACCACCATCACCGAGATCGGGATCTTCCTCCCTCGGTGGATGCACACCGCCGATCTTGGTGTTGGTGTCAATCTCTAGGACTCCGATACTTGGCGCCCGCGCCCTGTGCAGCTGTCCACGGGCCAAGGCTGGAGCCAGCGGCTTCATCCTGCACTGCACGTTTTGAAATCCGGTCGTTGGCGTGCTCCAGGGGCGCCCCCACCTCGGGCTCCGTTTAGGCCTGAGCTTTTGGTTCCCAGTCGCCACTTAGGTCAGGAGGGAAAGAAACACAGACACAATTAGTCGTCGATCCCCAGGAAAATATGGGAAAATATGGGGATTGATGGGGGAAGACAAAAACTCAGAAAATCTGGGAAAATATGGGGCATATTTGTATTTGTGTGTATTTATGTGTGTGTTCTGGGGCTCCTTTATTAGGGCACATCGTTCGGTGGCCCCTGGATCCCACGAGCTCGGAGTCTGCGCCGATGGCTTGTGCCTCGCTCTGGCTCGCCTCGGCGCCCTGGCGCCCCCCCCCCCCCTCCCCTCTCGCGCGATATTTCCTCCTTGGCAGCCTCGAGCTCTAGGCCCATCCTGGGCCGAGTGCGCTCCAGAGGCCCACTCAGTTGACCGGCGGATCATTGCCTTTGTGGTGCCTGAATGCCCAAGCTGCACAGTGCCCCGGATGCGAGATGCTCGGGCGTCCCCCCCCCGGGCTCGGCGGCGTCGCTCGACCTGCAGTAAGAGGCCACCCGTGACAAATAGTGGCTGCGGATGGTGTAGCTCGCGGCCTTTTTCCCAGGAGCATCAGTGGCCAGCATTTGTGCGACGCGTGCTGCTGTCCTGCATTACCCCGCGCGGCATTCCTTTTCCTTTTTCTCATTTCGCAGGCACGAGCGAGGCGCGATGCATCATATCTTACGTGTCACCCCCAACTCCTGGCGCCTCGTCGACCTTCTCGGCGCTTGCTCGTGGTCTCGGAACGTCCCCCCTGCGCCGCTTGTGCCCCTGTCGCTGGCATCGGCCTGGCGAGCGGCCGCAGTCGCTGATCCTGCGTGGCCCAGCGCTTTCAATCCTCTCGCTACTTGAAATGCCCCTGGCTGGCCTGACCCGCGTCCGCATTCGGGGCGCTGTCTCGCCCGCTATTGGAAGAGCTCGAGTATCGCCGGGTACCGGAGGCGACTGCAGGCAGATCAGCTGCCGCGCAATATCCCACACCCAGAGTGTCGCACAGCCAAGTTAGCAGCGGAAAGGGAGTCATCCACCGCAGCGAGGGCGGGGCGGCGTGCGAGTCCTGCGAGACCCCCCTGCCTCATTCCACGCCTCCCTCTTCCCCGATACGCTCGCCGAGTCACCTGCGTTCCGCCAGGCCAGAGCTCTGCCCCACGTCCCGACTCCTGACGACCTGCAGGAGCGCTTGCAAGCACTTGCTGGCCACCGCTCGAAGACAGCACCTGCGCTGCGCTGGTCCGTCTTTGAGACTCTGGTTCCTCTTTGGGCCGCGCAAGCTGTGCCTGCTCGGTTGTGCAGATTTCCTTGACCGTCTTGGCCATTACCTCACCTGTCCGCGTCCTTTCCACTTCCTGGACAATCCCCGCCTGTTCCTTTCGCCTGAACCCTCGCCCGACTTGGCGTAGGCGCACCAGAGCACGTGCCAACCCAGAGCATTCACTTGAGCAGGCAGTGAAACGCACTGCCACCCCGTTCCGCTTCTATAGTACGCTGCGCACCATCACGCGCGCCGCGCCTGGCGCCGCGCTTCTTTACAAACTGGTTCAGAGTGCCTAGCTACTGCAATTCATGCCCTGCACCCGACTGGGACGTGGCAGGGACAAATTGGAAGGCGTGGCCGCTCCTCCTCCTCCTCCTCCTCCTCCTCCTCCACTTCCTTTTCGTTGTCCTCCTCCTCCTGCTCCTTTTTCCTGCTGCTCCGTGGCCACTATAGCGCGAGACGGCCGCGTGTTCGAAACGCATTTTGACTTGTGGCTCAAGCGAGCCTTGGCTTGTTCTGAAGCGTATTTTGATATCTACCTTGTTTGATTTTCTGACAAGTCTGGTTCGCGTGATGTTGCTCTTCGACGTGGTATCGATTTGGCTTGTGGTAAAGTATCGCGCATCGCCGCCAGGGTGTTGGGGCTCGTCGCGGCTTTCCCTGGCGAGCGGCATGCGGATTTACACCGTGCCGTGCGCGGGTCTTTCGTCCCCTATCCCCCGCCGCCTTCCACAGATCGGCATCGTTTATTAATTGTTTGACGGTTTTCAGACCCGTGGGATGCTGACTTTTTCGAGCTGCTGGGGACTGAGCTATGCGCCAGCTTCCCGGGCTCCCGCGGTAGAGCGCGCGCCCCGCCATGGCAGCGTCGTGCGCGCCGGGCGCATCATGGGGTTTCGATTATCTTGTCGTTTCGCCCTGTTGCTTGCGTCGCGATGCACTTGTGTTTGTCTCGCGCCAGCTGGCTTCTTCAGGCTGTGCACGTCAGCGGTTCGCTTCGCCAGTGTCGGAAGCGGTGCTCTCTGTTCATGTGGTGCTGGCGGCGGCTCAGGCAATGAACCGGAATTGTACCGCAAGCTAGTGGACGCGCAAAACTCGTCTACTGCGAAGCTCCAGGGCGCTGTGGGGTTGCAGGCGGGCGATGCTCCTGCTTCGTCGTGGCCTTCTACTACTTCCGCTGCCCCACGTGCTTCACCTGGTGTTGGTTCTCCTCGTTCTGGCAGTGCGGCCGAGGCGGAGAGCCCCGATGTGCAGCCGCATTGGCGCGTTCGAGGCCCAGGTTCAAGCAATTCGCTATTGTGTCATTGATGCTGCCAAGACGGTTTGTAGCGATGCGGTGTTAAAGGTCGTTCGCCAATTTGTTCTACGGTGTGGTTCAGACTCGTCAGAGAAGAGTGTGGGTTCGTGCCTTGAGATCTGTTATCGCAAGGTGCACGGACTGGCCGATCAACTGTCTCGTTCTACGTCGTTGGTGGAGGTTCGTGTCCAGGCGTTGGAAGAGAACCTGCGAAAAGTGGTGGCCCACAGCCGTGCGTCAACTGCACGTGGTTGCTTTCCGTTCTCCTCGAGCCCAGGGCCGCGTACTGGCAATACTGCAGAGCCTTTTGTGCAAATGCGGTCGGAGGCGGCACAGGCTGGATTATGTCGTCGGCGTCCAGAGGGCAGCATCATCGAGGAGGAGACGAAATGCAGGATTTTCCCGCCGAGTGGTCCGGACTACGTTCGGAGTCGGCGGGCTGGTTCTCGTAATCCGCTTTCTCGGTTTGCGGGTTCTGGCGGAAACGACAGTTCGAGGTTTGACCGCATCGACCCTGATTCGGAGGAGGAGGAGGAGGAAGAGATAATGGCCATAATGTTCATGTCAGAGTTCAGCGACGAAGAGGATTGCGGCGTATACTCTCCCAGCCTCTGCGTTTCCATCGCGGTCTTCTGGGCCGCAGAGCGGGCATTTTCTCACCTCCTCGGAGCTTTCTCTCACATCGTGCACATTGTGTTCGTCGAGTGTCTCATACGTGGCTTGCGCCTTCTTTCGATCGCCATTTGGTGGCGGGCCGACTATCTCTTGTGCGTTGCATTTGGTGGCGGGCCATTTGGTGGCAGGCCGTCTCTTTGGGTACGTTCCGCCTCCTCTCTCCTGCTGCTCCTACCTTTTCTCCTCCTCCCTCCTTCTCCTCCTGCCTCCTCCCCCTCTTCTTCTTCCTTTTGTTTTTCCTCCTCCTCCTCCTCCTCCTCCTCCTCCTCCTCCCTCCTCCTCCTCCTCCTCCTCCTCCTCCTCCTCCTCCTCCTCCTCCTCCTCCTCCTCCCCCCCACCCCTGCCTCCCTCCTCCTGCTCCTCCCGCCCGCAGTCTCCCCGCCCGAGGAGCGTCGCGTCGATGGCGAGCACCCGCAGGTCCCACATCTCTGGGACGCCGAGGCGCGGCGGCCCGGGGCCGGCCCGGACCCCGCCTCGGGGGGGGGGCTCCCCCGAGCTGTGCAGCAGGCTCGCGCCGCGTCGCTGCAGCTGCGGCCCCTGCGCGGGCGCTCCGGCCTGCGGCCTGGGAGCTGTCGGCTATAGCGCGTCGCTCCGCCGGTCTTGGCCCGCCACGCTGCGGCGCGGCGCGCCACGCACGCCTAGTGCGCCCCCACCGTCGGCGGCCCGAGTTTTTTCCCGAGCCGTCCGCCCCCCGGGAGCGGAGCGGCGCGTTGTCCGCCCGCAGGGCACAGCGTGTCGCCCTGGGCCGCCGCCGCGACACGCTGAGCGACAGCTCCCGGCTGCAGGCTGGAGTGGTGGGTGTGGCGCAGGTTGGTCGGCGGCGAGAGATGCAATCGTGCATCCGTTGTGTTCTGCTGCGTCCGATAGCGCGCAAGTGCTGCGCAGACGGGAACCCCTGCCCGGGCGACAGCTATTTCGTGCGAAGCACGGCTCGCATTTGCATCCACGTGCAATTGTTGCATCCAGCGCGCACAAGCAGGCATCGACTACTGCAGGTGCTATTGTACCTCTCTCTCCCCGCGGATCCATCGCTATCCCGGCGTAAATCGAGGTTGGGCGCCTCCAGTGGCACTGAGTCAATCGGCCGACGTTTCTGCACGAACGAAATGGGTACGGAAAGAATGGGTATAATGCCCAACAGCAGCTCCTGTTCATTTTGAACCGGACTCGCTGTCCGCGCCGCTGCGGCCTGTGTCCATTTGAGACAGAAGGCCGCCTGCCCGACAGCGGCCGCTGCTGGTTTGGGGCAACATTTGCTGTTGGGCATTGTACCCATTTTTTCCGTACCCATTTCGGGCGTTACAGGTACGCCCGCCCGCCTGCCCTCCAGGTTCCACCGAGTGGGGTCTCTGGCGGGTCGGGCATAGAAGCGTAGATTTTTAGAGAACCCCTGCGCATGGAGCCGGAGCCGGCGACGATGGTTACGCCTTGCCCCTCGCATCGTCGACGCCAGCGTGCTGCTGCACCTGCTCACGCATGCGACCTGCAACCCATGTGCCGTCTAGGCACGGTTCACCTGACCATTTCGGGCGTCCAAAACTCGACTAGACGTAAGAGTGACCTTTCGCCGGAGTGACTGGCGCGCCCAGGTTTGGTCCCCACGCGGCCCTCAAAAAGCCGCGCACCAAAGGTCACTCTTACCCAGGGTCACTCTTGCGTGTAGCCGAAAAACGTCGGAGGAGACGCGCCGCCGCAGAGCCACGATCCTTCACCCTTGGAGCGGTCGACGGTGGGGGGGCCGGTCGGCTCTGCCCGGGCAGGGCCGCGCCCTTCTCCTCTGCCGCGTCGGCGGGGGCGTCCTCGTCTCGGAGGCGTCTTCGCTGGCGTTTTCCTCGCGGGGGCCTCGTCGCCACGGCCGGGCACAGCTCGAGCACTATTAGTCCAGGGGGCGCCCCCAGAAGGAGTCGGGGGCGGCTTTCGGGGGGTACTCTTAGGTCGGGCCCGTCCCCCCTACAGGGGGGATTTCCGACGGAAAATAAAACATACCCCCAAAAATGCCCCCAAATGGTCAGAAAATATGCAGAAAATAGTCCCCAGGCCATTTTTGGAGTTGTTGGGGGTATTTTTTTCGTCGAAAATCCCCCTGTAGGGGGACAGGCCCGACTTAGCACTAGTCCAGGATGCGCCCCCAGAAAGGGTTGGGGGGGTGGCTTTCAGGGGGTACTCAGGTCGTGCCGAACCTCGCGGGGGCCCCTTTGAGGCACAGGCCCTCCGTGGGGGCGAGGAAGGGATGCAAGCGCTTCGTCACAGTGGCGCCCCAACCGCAGCAACTCGTTTGACTGGTATTGCCTTCGTTTGGGTTCTGACATGCGGCGCCTGGTCAAGGGAGAACCTAGTAGTCTGAGCTGCCTGTGAACATTCGTGCTGTGGTCATCTTCTAGTCCGGCAAGCACATGGAGACGCCCAGGAGCCGTTTGAAAGCCTCCCCATGACGCGCGCGGGCCTGCCATCAGAAGCTGAGCCGCATGAGACTCGGGTACGTTCAGCCCTACCATTAAATTCGGAATGTCCCTTCACAGGAGGAATACTACAATAGTCAGAAACAATTTGTATGGCGACGACTTGTCGAGTTTGTTTGTGTTTTTAATGTTTCGATTCTTCTTAGTTCTTCTTTGAGAATCCGTCAGTCGGAGGGAGGACATGCCCGACCTGACCCTGCCATTAGGGATGTGGGGTATGTCGTTCCCTCTTTTCTTGTCTGCTTTTTTCGCTGTGGCGTCCTGGCAGCCTGTGGCTGACGCTGCCATCCTTTGCCACGGGCTCGAAGTGAGTTGTTGTGCTCGTGCTCTCCAGGGCCAGGCCAGGGAGTTTCCAAAACCGATCGCGAGGGTGTTTCGCGAAAACGACACGAGACGTATACCCTCCCCGCCCCGGTTCCCCTTCCCCCGCCCAGTCCGGGGACGGGGGCCAGGCGTGGTTGGGGGGTGACCTCCTGCCCCCGCCTAGGGTGAGGCAGGGAGGACAGAGTCGCCGTGTGCGGAGGTCCACCGCCTGGTGAGTCGGTCGAGGCCTGCAGGTGAACGCGCAGGTCCGAGGCCGGTGTCCTTTCTCCGGGGATGGGTCCGGCGACGCCTGTGCGGCGGCGGCCCGTGCGCTGAGGTCTTTGCCCGGGAACTTCGATGCCACCTCGCGATCTGTCAACACACTGTTTTGGGGGCCCCTGCTGTGTACTGTCGGCGATCGGGAGCAGGGCATGGACGGAGGAGAAAGACGCCACGTTGCTGGGGAGGCCAGGATCTTGTCCACGCCGCCGCTCTGGCCCCTCGTGGAGTCGGGGAGCGAGCAGGGGCGTGGATGCAGTCTCGATCGCCTACACCTTGGCGCCACGTGCCGTGTAAAGTGTGCGCTGGGTCTGCTGCCGCAGAACTCGTGTGAGGAGTGGTTCGTATGACGTGTGCTGTGCAATCGGTGCCATGTGCCGCGCCCGTGCGCAATTCCTTCGTGTGGCAGCGTCGGGCTCGTGCGATAGTGGATGTGCGTGCTGCGCGCCGTGTGCCGTGCCGCGTACCGTGTGCACGGACTGCGGCGACGTCGGATCCAGATTGGGAGCGGATCGCAAGGGATTTGATTGTGCGTTGTGTGCTGAGCGTGGGCTCGCTTGTCGTGTGCTGCGTGCCGTGTGCTCCGTGGGCATTGCCGGATGTGGCGTTGCACGTCGATTCGCATGGCTCTGTATGCTGTGCAATGTGCGCCGTGTCCCGGCTCCTCTCCCTGCAACGTATTTTCACTGCCTACCTTTCGCCTCGCCCCTTCGCCTCTCCCCATTCCTCCCTGACTGGCACTCTCTTCCTCTCTATCCCACCGTCTGCCTGCCCCTTTCCCTCTCTCCCTCTGCCCTTCACCCTTCTCGCCCCACCCCTCCCCTCTGCTTTCGAACTCCTCTTGCCCTCCTCCTCTCTCCATGCCCTCTTCCTCTCTGTCATTCTCTCCACGGGCCTCCCTTCGGACCTTCGTTCTTTCTGACCGTCGGAGCCAAGCCGGCCTCGCTCAGGGAGCTGCGCTCCTTCCTTCCTATGGTTTGGGGGCCACGCCAGCAAGCGGGAGCCCAGCGGGCGCGCTATCAGGTAAGGCCACGTCGAGCAGCGCGCAGATCTGTGAACGGGACGGCGCTGGCGTCAGTCCCCGCATTTGCAGGATGTACCTAAGAGCTGCTCCTGGCGGAAGGAGGATCATGGACCCTGGGGTTTTCATCAGCACCTCAATGCTCAACTTGTGTGCTTCTGCTGACGGCGCCTTGGCCCAGGAAGGGCCCGGGGAGCCCGAAGAGGTCGAACAGCTCCCAAGACCTCCCCCCAGGGCTTCCAAGACCTCCCTTACCCCTGTTCCTCCGGCATCTTCTCCTCATCCCCTTCCTCCTCCTCCTCCTCCTCCTCCTCCTCCTCCTCCGCCTCCTCGTCCTCCTCCTCCTCCTCCGCCTGCTTCTCCTCCCTCTCCTCCGCCTCCTCCTCCTCCCCTTCCTCCTCTTCCTTCTCCTGCTCCTCCTCCTCCTCCTCCTCCTCCTCCTCCTCCCTCCTCCTCCTCCTCTCTTCCTCCTCCTCCTCCTCCTCCTCCCTCCTCCTCCTCCCCATCCTCCTCCTCCTCCTCTCCTCCTCCTCTCCTCTTCCTCCTCTCCCTCCTCCTTCTCCTCCTCCTCCTCCTTCGCCCTCCTCCCTTTTCTCTCCCCTTTCTCCTCCTCCTCCTCCTCCTCCCCTTCTCCTCCGCCACCGCCTTCTCCTCCTCCCCCCTCCTCCTTCGGCCTCCTCCTCTTCCCCTTTTCTCTCTCCTTTCTCTCCCTCCTCCTCCCTCCTCCGCCTCTCCTCTCCTCCCCCTCCTCCTCCTCCTCCTTCTCCTCCCCTCCTCCTCCTCCTCCTCCTCCTCCACTTTCTCCTCCGCCACCGCCTTCTCCTCCTCCTCCTCCTTGCCTCCTCCTCTTACCCTTTTCTTTCCTCCTTCTCCTCTCCTCCTCCCCTTCCTCTCCTTCCGCTTCTCCTCCTCCTCCCCTTCGCCTCCTCCTCCTTCTTTTCTCTCCTCTCTCTCTCCTTCCTCCCTCCTCCTCCTCCTCCTTCCTCCTCCTCCTCCTCCTCCTCCTCCTCCATCCTCCTCCTCCTCCTCCTCTCGTCCTCCTCTCCTCCTTCTTCCCCTTTCTCCTCTTCCTTCCCTCCTCTCTGCTTCTCCTCATCCTCCTCTCCTCCTCCTCCTCCTCCTCCTCCTCCCTCCTCTTCCTCCCTGCTCCTCATCTCCTCCTCCTCCTCCTCCCCCCTCTCCTCCCCTCCTCCTCCTCCTCCTCCTCTACAATTACTCAATATGAATACTACTCTCCCTCTTCCCCTGATGACAGCTTGGGAGTATCCGACCCCCCCCGCGTATTGTTTTTTACACACAGGATTCCCCGGAGTTGGGTTTTCGCCTGCATTTTTTTCCAAAATGCTGCTCTCGCTGAGGCGCCGGCTTCATTTTCGGGCCCCGCTCGTTCTGAATCGTGCTCCCGCTGCAGCGCTGGCCTCATTTCCGCCGGCGCCTGGGCTGCACGCCCGAGCCGGCTCCCGGGCCGGCGCTCGGGCCGGGTCCGGAGCCGGTTCCGGCCGGCGCCGGAAAATCGAGTTCCGAGGCGGCGCCGAAAAAAGGCCATTACACATTTTTTTTTTTGAAAATGCTGAATTTCTGCTTCCGGCGCCTGGGAGGCCTCCAGGGCCGACTCCGACGCCCGGGCCGGCGCCCGAGCCGGCGCCCGGGCTGGACGCCCGAGCCGGCGCACGCGCGCCGTTGCCCGGGCCGGGTCCGGAGCTGGTTCCGGTCGACGCCGGAAAATCGAGTTCCGAGGCGCGGCGCCGAAAAAAGGCCATTCCAATACACATTTTTTTGAAAGTGCTGAATTTCTGCTTCTGGCGCCCGGGAAGCCTCCCGGGCCGATTCCGGCGTGCTTCCGCTCGTTCCGAATCGTGCTCCCGCTGCAGCGTTGGCCTCATTTCCGCGCTTCCGCTCGCTTCGACTCGTGCTCCCGCTGCAGCGCTGGCGTCATTTCCCGTGCCATGTCACGGCATGCAATGCAATGCTAGGTTGATACGACGCTTCGCGGTGCTCTTCTACGCCATGCCACGCCGTGCTCTACAATGCCTTGCGTACCCCTTCGGGATCATTGCCCTGCTCGACATCCGACTGTGCGAGTAGAGAGGGCATCTGCGCCATGGTAAGGGATGGGAAGGGAGGGGTAGGATGTCAGATACGACGCGAGCGCACCTAGCTTGTCCTACCCCCCCTCCTCCTCCTCCTCCTTCTTTTCCCTTTTCTTCTTCTCCTCCTCTCCTCCTCCTCTTTCTCCTCCCCTCCTCCTCCTCGTCCTCCTCCTCCTCCTCCTCCTCCTCCTCCTCCTCCTCCTCCTCCTCCTCCTCCCCCTCCTCCTCCTCAGCCTCCTCCTCCTCCTCCTCCTCCGCCTCCTCCATCTCCTTTTTCTCCTCCTCCTCCTCTGCAGGAGCGAGCTCCATCGTTCCCACTTGGGCGGCGACATATGCGGGGACGATCGATCTTGGTATTGCTCGGACGTGTGCGTGTGTCCTCGGCGGGGACCATCGAGGAGCATCTTGGACCATCTCGCGAACAATACACGCACGACATCGAACAATGCACGGGAAATGGACGTCCGAACGATGGCGAATAAGGGGGATGGAGCGAGGGCTACCGAAGAGGGGCCCTTCATTACCAGTCTCGAACGTATCCCTATCCCTAAGATTGGCACGCCAAAAGGCGATGACAATCTTAGGGATTCGCCTTCAAAAATAAGGGAATCCATAAGATATGGAAAAGGGAATCAAATGAGGAGGTGCCCATCATAGGGATATGGATATGTTCCAGGCTGGTAACTTCAGTCCCCCTAGAAGGGCTCCTTCGGGCCCACCAGGGGAGCCCTTCAGGGCACGAGAATGGCACCTCTCGCCGCCCATTCCCACGCGCTCCTCTTGTGATGCCTCTCGGAGGAGGAAGAGGCACCCATACTCGCGTTCCCTTTTTGGGGGGCCTCCTGGGAGGCCCTCGGCGCCACCGCTGGATTCGCCTCGAAACTCTGGTTGGCACGTGCCCCGGGAGAGGTCCGGGGAGTTGCGGTATCGGTACTTTTTGGTCTCCCCAGCCTCATCGTGGCTGTAGATGCTACCTGGCGGCGCGCTTCATCTTTCCCACGTGCTCCTCTTGTGATGCTTTGAAGGGCAAAGTCTACCGTCTTCTAGAAGACACATATATAGGGGCTGTGGGAGAAAAAGGTAGATCCGTCCACGGTGTGCTCCTGCTTTAGACCAGGTCCCACATGGTACTCAAAGTGATGCCTCGTTGTAGCTTTCGGCTCAGCCGCGCAATCGCTCACGGACCTCCTCAGGCATCGGACGTCGGATTCTTGCTCCGCAGCGTGGCTGGACGTCTGCCCGGGGGTGCCGGCCTTTCATCTTGAGTGGTTTTTCTGGCGGTCGCAGGTCCCGGCAAGGGCCCCCAGAGGTCGAAAACGTCCAGAAGTTAGCCGGCGTGGATTCTTCACGACGTGGGGCTGTCAGGGTCCTCCGCGGCCCTTGACGACGCCGGCGACGACGAAGACGCCGAGGAGGAGGGCCTGGGTTCGGGGAGCAAATAACGACGTAGACATAAACTTCCAGAGTCCCGCGCGGGTTCCTCGGATCGGCGCTTCACCCCCCTCGCTGGCTCGCGGAGAGCGACAGGACAGGGGCGGCACCGGAGGTGCCGCCCAGGGGGCCCCGGTGCCGATCCGAGAAATCCGATCGCGCTACTCCGAAAGTTTAGGCTCATGCCGTGGTCCGATCTCCGAGCGACGGCACCGACGACGGCGAAGACGTCGAGGAGGAGGGCGCCCTCCTCCTCCTCCTCCTCCTCCTCCTCCTTCTCCTTCTCCTCCCTCCTCCTCCTCCTCCTCCTCTCCTCTCCTCCCCTCCTCCTCCTCCCTCCTCCTCCTCCTCCTCCTCCTCCTCCTCTTCCTCCTCCTCCTCCTTCTCCCCTTTCTAATTATCCTCCACCTTCTTCTCCCGCGCCTGATTGCCGGCCCGCCGAGCAGGCGGGTGCAGACGTCTCCCAGGCGCACTGGGGGGGGGGCGGCGAGCGCGCGGGCTGCCGCGAGAGGGGAGGGGGGGCTGTCTGGCAGCACTCTGCGCGCCTCACGCGGGGGCACGGCGGAGGGGTGACTCGGCTCTACTTTATAGGTTCACCAAGCAGTAGCGCCATGCGAAACACCCAAAGCATCCTGATTCCCTTAGTCAATGCTGTCGTGGTGCATCGTGGCGCTGGGGTGAGGAGGAGGAGGAGGAGGAGGAGGAGGAGGAGGAGGAGGAGGAGGAGGAGGAGGAGGAGGAGGGGAGAAAATGAGAGAGGGTAGCAGACGTGTGCCGACATGGAGCGGCGGGGCTGCGCGGACGATGCCACGTGGGCCTTAGTTGTAGCTCCCTATGGGGCCACGGGACGTAAGAGGGGTGTGCCGACATGAGGCGGCGGGGCCATGCGGATTTTGGCACGTGGCCTGATCTGGAGCTCCCTATGGGGCCACGAGACGTGTGAGGGGTGTGCCGACATGAGGCGGCGGGGCCATGCGGACCATCGCCTTTGGCTTGTGGGCCTTACATAATCGGAAACCCTTGTCGGGCTTCGAATCGTGGGAGAGGCGTGCCGAAATGAGGCGGCGGGGCCATGCGGGGACCCTGGCATTTGCGCTTTAGTTGGAGTTCCTCATGGGGTTACGAAACGTGTCAGGGGTGTGCCGACATGTGGCGGCAGGGCCATGCGGACCCTGGCATTTGGGCCTTAGCTGGAGATCCCTATGGGGCCACGAGACGTGCGAGGGGTG
>CAUYUJ010017551.1:50000-52500 GCA_963575745.1 Prorocentrum cordatum | reverse complement strand
TGTCACCGAGCGCGCTCCATGTGACTCGCAGAGCGCCCACTCGCAGACGTCCGAAAAAAAACATGTCTGCCTCGATGCAGTGTATCGTAGAGCCCACATGGCAGATCCAGGCCATTCGCGAATAGCTACTCTGCGAGTAGTGGAACGCGCTTGTCTATTGCTCAAGCAGTGGCGAAGCGTCCTGGCTCGCCTATGGCCATACCCAACACTGTTCTAAGAACCTCTTGTGGCTTCCACGAGATGTTCGTATAACCTTTCTGGCGGAGTCTGTCTTGTTCGAACACATCGGGCTTCTGCTCTAGGAACATCGTTTTGGTTATTCGAACATTTGTGGGGGTTCTCAGCATTTCGTGGTAGGACTATAGGGATGCCGGGACGGTCGGTCCCTGCTCAAGCTGTATGTGTGTGTGTGGGCGGCCCAGGGCGCTTCCTGGCCCCTGTGCAGGCAGCCCACGCCCGCTCGCGCCGTGGGCGAAGGCGCGATGCACGGTGCTGGCGCGTGCTGGTGGCGAGCGACGGGGGGGGAGGTGAGAAGGAGGAGGGGGGGAGGCGAGAAGGGGGGGGGGGAGGCGAGAAGGAGAAGGGAGAGGTTCGGGACGGACGAAAGGGAGGGATTGGGAAAGGGGGGTTTACGAAATGTGCTGCATGCAGCTGGTTTCGGCCCACCGAGGGGCCCATTCCTCGATACATGGGCGCCTCCAGCTACGTGAGCTGATCCTCCCCCCCCCCCCCTTTGCTATCCCCCCCTTTCGCCCGACCCGGGAGGTGAGAAGGAGGAGGCAATTCGCTGATCAGCTTGGCAGGGCGGGGGTCCTATCCGCCCTGCGGGGGCCTGGTGCAGGGGAACAACAAGTGACACAAACATAAAAACTCGGAGGTCCGCGCGGATCTCTCGGATCGGCGCTGGACCCCCCGCCCCTGGCGCGCGGCGCGCGCCAGGGGCGCCGCCGGAGGCGCCGCCGGGGGGCCCCGGCGCCGATCCGAGGAATCCGCGCGGACCTCCGAGTTGTTATGTTTGTGCCACTTTTGGTTCCCCTGCTGGTGGCAGTTTCGATCCAGGCGCCTCGCGTTGGTCGGCGTCGGGCGACGGGGGGAGAGCGAGGAGGAGGAGGCCCTCGAAGCAGGCGGCGGGGCCTCTCAGAAGGCCTCCAGCCTCCCGAGAGGTCTTCCGTGCCTGACGGGGGAGGCTCCGAAAATGTCGCAGGAGGCCGGGGGACTTCTGAGCCTTCCGAGAAGGCGCGCGCACTCTCACTTCCCCCTTGGGTGCAACTCCTGGGGGGTCAAGTTCTGATTTCGCCCTGGTCCGAAATCCGGCGGAGTCTGGCTCAATCCCGCCCAATCCCGGCTTCAGCCCGCCTGATCCGGCTTAGTGCCGCTTAATGCGAGACCCAATCTGGCGCAACAGCGCCCCATTGTCAGAGCCCCGAATCATCAGGGGTAATTCGGGTCAGGGCTCACTCGGGTTCGCTTTTCGGGATTCCGAACCCGAGTTAGCCCTGGCCCGAGTTACCCCGGATAACTCGGGCGTCCAGAGCCTCAAATCATCAGGGGTAACTCGGGTAAGGGCTAACTCGGGTTCGTTTTTCGGGAATCCAAGCCCGCGTTACCCTGGACCCGAGTTACCTCGGAGAAGTCGGGCGCCCAACATTGGGGCTTAATCCTCCCTAGTCCTTCCGACGAAGACCTCCCCGTAGTTGCCTCCTATAACTTCCCCCCACCAGGCTCGCCGCCGATCGCTGCACGTTCCTTCAGGCAGTGGGCGCCGCGGAGCCTCGGGGCCGTCAGCAGCACGGCTCGAGGCGGAGAGCCTCTTCCTCGGGAGGGGGCCAGTGTTACCAGTTTGAAACATATCCCTATCCCTACGTTTGACATCACCTCACCTCGATGCCGATCTTAAGGATTCCCTCAGTTTCTGAGGGCCTATCCCTAAGATTGTCCTCGCTTTTTGCTCGCCCATCTCAGGGATAGGGATACGTTCGAGGCTGGTTACAGTGCTCGTGAAGGGAGATCACGGCGTCGGGGGCCTGGGGTCCGAGGCGGGAGTTTCTACACGACCACCACCTGGAGGGGGTGGACATGGACGTATTCGGGCCCCCAGGGGCCGGACGATGTCCATGTCCACCGCCTGCTGGGGCACCAGGACGTCGGTTCCCAGGCGGGATAAGTCCCCGCCTCGCGTGGGGGGCGAGGGGCACCTCCACTGTTCTTGTGGGCATCCAGTCCCCCCCCCCAGATCTCCTTCGGGCTATCTTTTTGCTCAACACGGTGTCAATGGAGCTCTGGACTCACACGGAATGATTAGAGTTTCTGGAAGCCGAAATTGAGGAAACAACGCTGGGAGGGAGCACATCAACCCGTTGCAGATCTGGGAAGTTCTTTCGGAGGCATCCAGGTAACTTATTTGATGTGATTATGTTTGGGCTGGGGGCGGGCAGAGGAACCCGCCTGGTGGTGTGAGCGCGGGAGACAGGGAAAGGAAAGGATTAGAGGGACAAACGGG
>CAUYUJ010017551.1:0-45000 GCA_963575745.1 Prorocentrum cordatum | reverse complement strand
TGGTCCTGAAATCTGCGCCCAGACCTGTCCCGGGGCGCGCCTTGGCCAGAATCTCGAGGGAGCCCCAGGATACCCAACAAGGCCCCAAACGCTCAAGAACCTCCATCCTTGAACCTCGGCCCTTCATCCCTTCTGCGCCCGTGCCCCCTCCGTCGCTCCAGGCCGCCCACACGGGGTCGAGCAGCTCGCCGCCGAGGCATTGGCGCAGCGACTCGATCTGGAGCCCGAGTTTCTCCAACCCCTCGCCGCCGATGCGGTGCGATCCTCCGACCCCATCCCTCGGGTCGGCCCCGCCGCCTGGCGCTTCCCTCGATGCGCGGGCGCCGCCAGGCGCGGGGCAGCGCCTCGGCAAGTGTGAGCTGCGCGAGCTGCTTCGCGGCCCCTCCCGCTGCTCATCGCGCGGTCGACTGTTCGCCTCTTTCGCCCCCGAGCTCCGCCCGAAAAGTTTGGCCGGTCAGCACCTGCGGGGCACCCTGGGATGCCCCCCGAGGCACAACAGTTCGGCCGCACCCCCGTCGAAGCTGGACGCCCCCCCCCCCCCATGGTATGGCCTGGGGCCTGGGGTACGGGGCCGGCAGACCCCCTGTCGTGGCTCCCTCCCGTTGGCCCGACGCGAGTCCGCGCCGGTGCCGCTCGGGCGGCCTCCGCTCGCCCAGCACGCCCTCGCCCTGTGGCCCTCTCCGTGCCCGCCCTCCCCCTTGCCCTTGCCTGCCGCCCCTGCTCGGCCCCGCCGGCCAGCCGCGCTCTCCACCCGGCCCAGCCCTCCGAGCCGCTGGCCTGGGGGCCCCCGCCGGGTTCGCACCTTCGGCGCCCTGCCTTGCCACGGTCGCAGAGCTGGCCTGAAGACGACGAAGAAGAAGGAGAAGAAGAATAAGGCGAATCAATATAATAATAATAATAGTAATAATAATACTAATAATAATGATGATAATAATAATAATGATAATAATAATAATGTTAATAATAATAATACTAATCATAATAATACTAATACTACTACTACTACTACTACTACTCATAATAGTAATAATACTAATAATAATAATACTAATAATAATAATATGAAGAAGAAACATCAGACGAAAAGACTGAGCACAGGCGCCTCGAGTTTCTGTTTGATTCTCCTCGGGCTCGCGGGCCCCTCCCTGGATTAGGATGCCAGTCCTGGAACGTCGAATTCAGCAACGGCGCTGGTATATGCGCAGTCGGAAACCGCCATATCTCCGCGTAGTTCCGCGCGCTCCCATCCAATCCAGTTCAGTCCGACTCAATGTCTCAATCCAGGGCCCAATCTGGGCTGGTCCGGCATCATGGCCCCTTCAATAGCCTGCGAAAGTTAGTTTCCCAGGAGTTGCTTCCTAGGCTGGGTGGTCGGAGAACGACTCGGGGATGCGAGGCCCTGGGTCGGAGGCCTAGAGGCTAGCACCAACACCCATATCGGCGGAGGGAAGATGATCCCAATCCCGGTAATGGTGGCAATCTTCGGGCTCCCTAGATGGACGAAGTTTTACCACAACCACCAGAATGTAGGATCGTCTTCTCCATGTGAAGGCAACCCCCTGTGTTGGTGTTGGTGCCCAGTTTCGAAAAAGACAAGCGCCATAAACATGAACGTTCGGCGCTCCGCGAGGATGTCTTGGATCCGCGCTGGGCCCCCGGGGCGGCGCCTCGGGCGCCGCCCCCGGCGCAGCGCGGATCCAAGAAATCCGTGCGGAGCGCCAGCAGTTTATAGTTATGCCGTTTTTTTTTCTCTCCTTCTTTTATATTTGCACGCAAGTCTCCACCCAAACACGCGAGCGAGAATGGTTAAAGCGCGGTTACTTTCCTTCGAGGCCCGCGAACGGTCGAGTGCTCACCACCTGCCTTACGATCTGCTCAGCTAGGGCCCCCAGAAGGCTACGGGTGCGCAGCAGCAGCAGCAGCAGCGGCGGCGGCGGCAGCAGCAGCAGCAGCATCAGATTTTTTCGGACAGTGTTTGCCTCCCTTTACGCTCCGCCAGGCGAGCTTATCCTCACTGCGGCGTTCGAGTTTGATTCGAACCTGCTGCATTTGCTCGCCAACGCTTTTCGCCTCCTCTTCCTCTTTTGTATGTGCTGCATCCTGATTGCATGTGTGGTCGCACGCACGGTGCTCACATGTGTTGTGCTCATGCCTTTGTCCAGTATTATCACCATCCTCATTATATGTTTGAGTTTTGGCTGAAGCGAGAAGGTGGCGACGTAAACCTGCCAGTTGCCAGCTCGTAGCCTGGCGCTCGTTTATGCTGCGCACGCGAGAGGTGCGCCACGAGAGGAAAAGGCTGTCTCAGAGAGGGGTTGAAACGACTCCGAGGTACCGATTCCCCCTTGTGTGCCTTGCACTTTTGCTAAACCAGTATATACATCAAACGGCTGCGAGACCAGCAGCTCACCCCCAGTGGCCTTCTCCAGGGCGGGGGTGGTTAAACATCATACCACTCGTTTCCTGCCGTCTGCATAGGTACAAGTCGTTCCCATCACCAACGTATCGACGACAGAGCCGCAACTGGCAACATTTTGTCTTACAGCGGTTGAACATTCCCGAATCAACTTTATTCCACTCCAATCAGCCCCTCCCCCGAGGCAGACAGTACCAATCTAGTTGTGTTCTCCGTTCCCTATGGAGGTGGCGTATAGACGCGCCACTGCCGTCTTTCCCCGACTTGCATACACTGAGTGACAGCACGCAGTACAGCAGCATCGAGGGTACCAAGTTGCCCGAGCCATATGTGTGTTCTGCCAGCTTCCCCTCGGGGGAACCGAACGAGAGTTATGTCATCGACTCGCTCGAAGTTATGGCAACTGGTCCTTGCGAGGTTTCCAGGGCAGATACGACATCGATCATCTCAGGAATGTTCGATGCGCCCTCGGGATTTGGCTCGCTAAAGGACGAGCCAATGTACACTTGTGGTATATATATATATATATATATATATATTACCTTCTCGGTTGCTACCAGTTATATTACCATGCTACCAAGTACCACAATGAGAAACATTGTCTTAGACTGGCGTTGCGTGCTGGTAAGCCCGAGTTGCAAGCTACGATATTGTATCAAAAGTTTGAGAGCCCATTTTGGAAGAGCTACTTCCAGAATCTCGTGCATGATGTACTGCGCCCGGCCCCGGGCCAGGCTAAGATGGGTATGCTGTACTGCACAGCATCCCTGGAGTGCGGATCCTGGTATTTGGGCCAGGCCCAGGACAGCCGGCGCGTCAACGGGCGCAGCCAGCATGGAGGCGTGGCTAGATTCAAGGGGCACGTCCATGCAATTTTCCTTGACAGGGTCCCAGACTCATCGCCCAAGATATACCCAGTGGAGTAGTTGTACCATATGGTCGCTCGTGGCCACACCGTTGGCCCATGGTAGCATCAATAACATTTTACGACTTGGGAGCCTCACCATCGAAATATTACACCCTCCTACTCAACTCCTCCCCTCCAATAAATATGGGTCTAAAAATGAGAGGAGCCGTGCTTGCCCGCGGTTTCGAGAGTACCTCAGTTTGGAGAAGGAGTGTGCGCTTAATATCATATCACGAATACGCCAGAGTGCAGGTCTTCGGAAACGTATGTTGCGCACGCAGGCTAGCTTCCCATGTTTGCTTGAATGGTGTGCACGCAAGCTTCTGCTCTCAGCACACCGTGTTAAGCATCTCATGTACGCGCGTGGCTATGAGTCGTGGTTGTGCTTGTATCTGGGAGATTTTGGAACCAGGCTATGCTATGCAAGGCTATGGCGACATGCGTTGTTGGGCCCATACATCCTCAGCGTGTGGTGCCTATGTGGTCGCTTGCTGCAGGCGCAGAGACACAGCGCGAGCCAAGCTCGAACGATTCCTGCAGACAGGGAATTTGCTCCCGAGGCGACCCTTCACATTTCGAGTTGCCTCATCGAATCCACATGTCTTGTCACGCGTACGTAGGCTTGTTAAGAGATACCTCTGGATGTCGAGTCATAAACGAAAGAACCTATATGAATACCTCGTTGCGAAGACCCGAGTTGTGGGCACACGACCGATCTATTATAGTGACACATTCACCCAACAGCATCACATCTCATTTTTGTTCATTGTACCATGGTGTCGGCATATATGCAATGATCCCCAGATCGCAGGACAGCTCACGCACGATGTTGTGTGGGATAACAACTTTTGGAATATCCCAGAACCGGCACGTGCAGATAGAATCTGGAGTGAGCTTGAGCCCCAATATAAGCAGCACTTTTATAAATATCAGTTCAAGCGCGCCAGATACAATGCTCCATGGTTGCATGAGTTGTGTTTGCAGTATCTTGCCACAATGGAACCTCGTCCGAGTGAGCCCCCACTCCCTTTGGAAGTCGTGCGTGATTTTTTCCTCGGGGAGTTCCAGAGCCACGTGTGGATTGGAGTTGATAAAGACCCACATCGGAGGGTCGGCGTACCAACGTGCTCCTACATTTGGCGCCTGGGAAAATGCTTCTTGGATGATACGACCCATTTAAAGCACATGCAAAAGCTTTCAGTTAAGCAAGTTGTTAAGATGCAGCGTCAAAGAGATATCAAGCTTGTGCCAGATCGGTGGCGAAGCACACAGACTGCCCAGATTGAACACATGCCCCGAGCTTACCTTACAATTAAAGGCAAATGCGTGTCTGCAGAAACGGGAGCACTCACCCGCGAGAAAGATCACGCGCATGAGCGAGAGATCATCAGCAACTGCAGGGCTACCCAAAAACGTTTTCTCCAACAAGCAGCACGTGCCCTTAGAACTGCCAAGAAAAAGTCGGGTGATGCAATGTGGACAGTATGGGAACCCCATCGTCTGCCATCTTCTTCGCACGCGCGTTAATAAGTTGCACACCATTTCTGAGTATACACATACATGCCTCTGTGGTTGTCAGAACCCCCCTCTTGCCTTTGTTAAGGTTGATGCTGCGCAGTTCTTCAAGGGCGCCTCTGAGGTCCGAGGGTGCGCACGTGCGCGCCAGCTCCCCGCCCGTATCGCGGCGAAGACCGGTGCCGCCAGCGTCGAGGTGCAGAGAGGTCGCAAGGCCCATGGAGGACTGCGCGTGCCAGGACAGCCCAGGAAGCCAGGATATGATTTGGTCACATTCAAAGATATCATTCGAGCACTTACATATGCATGTGAAGACAAGTACTTTTGTGTTGGCACGGAGATTTTCTGTCGGCGCAAAGGTTGGCCGATGGGCGGCTCTATGTCCGAGCCTGCCACATTGGCCGACCTTGGTGAATCCATCGTTGCCTTGTATAAGAATAAAGCACTTGCACGCAGGTTGGGTTTTAGCATGCCATTATATGAGACAGATGAATTGTTGCAGGGTCTTTTGTATGTTGATGATTCCCTTTGCTTCTCTCGAGTATACTGTAGTAGCTGTCTATATCGAGGTCTGCGGCAGTTGTTTCCATCGGATGTGGGGGTCACCCACGAGGGGGCAGACCTCCCAATGCAGTGCCTTCAGTGTGAGATCAGAGCGAAAGGTACGGATATTGACTGCTATGCGTTTGCAGCAAATCAAGATTTCAGTCAGGGAAAGAGATCGAATTTTAAATATGCGAAGTTTCCACACTATGAGAGTGCCCCCGCTATGTTACCCCCACGGTTGTTGTGCCCACGAGTATGGGGGAGGGCCCCCGCCTTCAATTCCATGGCCCAGGGGCGCCCTCATCGAGCCCGAGAGGCCACAACCGATATCCTTGTTGAAGTTTTGGTCCAGAAATGGCCAGCCATCATTATCGGCCGAAGTATTTGTAGCGTCCCTCGTAAGCATACATCTACATACCTATGCCACATTCGTAAAATGGGGGGAGAGCTGGCCAGGTCGAGCAGAGAACTTGAAGAACTGGTGCAGAGTGCGGGTGCCAAGGTTGAAGTGCTTCGGTGTTTGCTCGACTCCGTCTGGGATAGCTTACTGGCTCAAAACACAATCCTCTGTGAGCGATCCTCCGCGTGGCAAGTGCCAGGCCCCACGTCTGGCTGCTGGCCGCCACCTCGCCCAGCCCCTGTCGGCAGCGCCGTGCCGCGCGATGGTCTGGGGGAAGCCGCCGCGCCCTCCTGGCAGAGGCGGTGGCCCCCACGGTGGCCATGGAGGCGACCAACGCGGAGGCCACGGATATGGTGGGGGCGGAGGCTACCCGAGCGGCAAGAGCCAGAACTACGCGCACCAGAACAAGCAGTACCACAACCCAGGTCCCAGCAGATCTGACGCCTACCTGCGCGATGCGCTGGGCAATGCCCGTGAGATGCAGGCGGCCTCCATGGCGAAGGAGGCCCGACGCGCGGCCATGGCTGAGAAGAGGAGCCTGGCAGACGCGGCGCGGCGTGGTGCCACCGAGGTCGTCGGCAACCTGTTCGGGATCAGCAAGAGCAAGATCAAGAAGAGCATCGACAAGAAGAAGCATGGCAAGAAAGACAGGCCCTTCAGTTTCCTCCAGTTCGCGAAGACGAAGGTGCAGTTCGTCCGCTACGACATCCTCTGACGCCTCCAGCGTGAGTGGCAATGCGATCAACCTCAAGCAGATGAAGCAGATGCACCAGCAGTTCATGCAGAAGAAGAAGAAGGACAAGCAAAATAAGAAGACGAACGACGACGAGAACGAGGACAACGCAGCAGCGCTGAAGAAAATGATGGCGCAGCTTCAGAAGAGTGAGGCTGCAGGTGCAGATGATCTGAGCAGCCTTGAGAAGGATGAGCAGATCGAGAAGCTGACGAAGGCCGTCGCGGAGCTCCAGAAGAAGACGGCCCGCTCAGCTACCTCTGACGGTGGTGCGTGTGCAGGGGGGCCTGCGCGTGAGGGACGCAAGCGTCTGCCCGTGCCACCGGCGTTCGACGATGCGGAGACGCCGCGAGATGATGCCGGCATTACCGATGGCATCCGCACGCTCACACAGCAGCTCCTGCCCGACTGGGGCGTGAGTGAGTGGCCACGGGATCGCGAGTGATACCTGCAGAAGCTCGCCTCGGTGCCGAAGCTCACGCAGACGATCCTCAACCAGCGGCTCGAGTCTTCAGGTCTGAGCAAAACGACGGGAGTCAACAAGCGCCAGAAGATCGATCAGCTCGTGAATAAGATTGAATCGACGGCTTGACTGACTTGGTGGAGACTCAACCTACCAGAATCGCCCTCATTGCCCCGTTCGTGAGATCGAGAGCAGAGGCCGATGAAGTTCAAACGTATCTACCGTATATTGCGGAGAGTGCGGAGGCGTATCCAGCGTGCCTTGTGGATTCTGTGGATGCCCCTGGCAGTAACCTGTGATGCAGTGAACCTCGGCCTCGAATGCTTCCCGATCGGTGAGATGACAGCTCGAGTAATCAGTTTTCTGCTCGTGCACTCTGTACTTTTAGCTGCTGTTTATGAGTATGTGGAGGGTGCAGCAGCAGCAGCATCATATTTCGTTCGGACAGTGTTTGCCTCCCTTTACGCTCCGCCAGGCGAGCTTATCCTCACTGCGGCGTTCGAGTTTGATTCGAACCTGCTGCATCTGCTCGCCAACGCTTTTCGCCTCCTCCTCCTCTCTTGTATGTGCTGCATCCTGATTGCGTGTGTGGTCGCACGCGCGGTGCTCACATGTGTTGTGCTCATGCCTTTGTCCAGTACTATCGCCATCCTCATTATATATAGTTGAGTTTTGGCTGAAGCGAGAAGGTGGCGACGTAAACCTGCCAGTTGCCAGTTCGTAGCCTGGCGCTCGTTTATGCTGCGCACGCGAGAGGTGTGCCACGAGAGGAAAATGCTGTCCCAGAGAGGGGTTGACACGACTCCGAGGTACCGATTCCCCCTTGTGTGCCTTGCACTTCTGCTAAACCAGTACATGCATCAAACGACTGCGAGACCAGCAGCAGAAGCAGCAGCAGCAGCAGCAGCAGCAGCAGCAGCAGCAGCGGCAGCAACAGCAGCAGCAGCAGCAGCAGCAGAAGTCTCCTCCTCCTCCTCCTCCTCCTCCTCCTCCCGAGGAGCAGGGGGCCGTGATCCCCCTGCTCCTCGGGACCGCGCCCCCCTCCTCGGCGGCCGCCCTCTCCGCTGCAGCCACGGCCGCCCCCCTCCTCGCCCTGGCCGCAACAGCCGGCCGGCGCGCTCCGCGGCCCCGCCGGGTGCGCGTGCGCGCGTGTGCGGGGGGGGGGCAGCGGCTCGCGCGACGATGCTCCAGGCCTCCGAGAGGGGGTCGGCGTACACATGGTTCATGTTCTGGTTCTGCGAAAGGTCGTTGCTTCTCTTGGGGGGCCAAGATCCGTTCCTGTCGAATTGCGCCATCCTGGGCCTCTTCCTGGCCGCCTGGGGGGCAAGGGGCAAGTAGAGAAACGAGCACAGTTAGGAATGAACACGATCAGAACTGAACGCCGTGTAGATAGGGTCGGCGGACCGCGCCGCGCCGCCGCTGCATCGCCGGCTCGATGCGGAGCCAGACGTTCCCCACGCCGACGTCGCCGATGCGTCGCCGCCGTATTGGCGATGCGGCGCGATCCTCCGACCCTATCTGCTCCGACCCCATCTGGGAGGCCTCTAGCCGAGGGTGCGGGAGGGGGGGGGGCTGCGGCTCGCGCGAAGGTGTGCTCCCCCGGTCGGGGCGCCACGTCAGGGCGGGGCTCTCAGGGGGACGCCCGCGGGGGGGCGTCTCCGAGAGGCTCGACGGGTACGCCGCGTCGTTTGGCCGGCTACAGTCGGGGCGCTGAAAAAGGAACCCTTTTCGTTGGGGAGGGGCTCCGTGTTCCTTCGTTGTTTCGCAGTTTGCCGTGGGTTTTCCTCAGGTGTCCCATGGGAAATCGAAGTTCAATGTGCGTCCTCCGAGCGCCCTGGTGCGTCCTCCGAGCGCCTCCCGGGGACGCGTCGGCCCCCGACGGCCCAGCGATCGCCGCTGCACGAGCCCGCCAGCCCACCCACCCCGCAGCGCGTGCGGATCTCTCCGCAGTCTTGGGCCCGTCGCCGATCCATCGGCAGCGTGGCGCCGATGCCGGACCCCCGACGTCGTGGGTCTCTCGCGGCGTGGAGCCCGGCGGTCTTGCCCTTGTGCCTCGGACTGGCCGTTCGTCCCGAGCCGCAGGTTTCGCTGGGCCCGTGGGCCCGGCAGCGGGAGCCCCCCCCCCGAGGCCGAACACAGCGACACACCTCCCGTCACATGTGTGTTTCATGACCCGAGGGGTCTCGAATGTGTCATGACCCGAGGCGGTCTGGGGTTCCAGGTCGATGCCCCCGCCCCCCTGAGCCAGCCCCCCCCCCTCGAGCCCCCTCGCCTTGCTCTCTGGCGCTGCGCTCTCCTGATCACTCGGCGGCGAGCGAGGGGGGGACGTGAGAGGGCGAAGGCCTTCTCCGAAGGCGGCGACACTTCTCGGAAACCCTCGCGGCGCCCTCTGGGAGGCTGCCTGCGTCTTCGGGGAAGGCTCAGACGGCTTCTCTCAGAAGCCTCGGGGGGGACTTCCGAGCCCTCTGAAGAGGCCTTCTCCTCCTCACTACCCCCCCCTCGCTCGCCCCCTCGCCTTGCTCTCTGGCGAGGCGCTCTCCCGATCGCCCTGTCTTCCCGCGCTGCCCTCCGCCGCAATGCCGGTCGGCCTCCCCCGCGGGCGCCGCTCGTGCCCGTCTTCCTCGGGGGTCGCGAGGGGTGCCCCTGGCCCGAGATGACCCGGGGAGCCTGCTCCTGCAGGGCTGGGATGGGAGACCAGACGCTGGCATAAACATCCAAACTCGGAGGTCCGCGCAGGTTTTCTCGCAGCGGCGCTGGGCCCCCCTCCCTGGCGCGCGGGAGCGCGCCAGGGGCGGCGCCGCAGGCGCCGCCAGGGGGGTCCAGCGCCGATCCGAGAAATCCGCGCGGACCTCCGCGTTTTTATGTTTATGCCACTTTTTGTCCCCCTGTGGGAGGCCTGGGCGCTCAGGGGCGTGGTCGGCTCTCTCCTCCGCGAGAAACGGAGGGGGGCCCCCAGGCCCTGGTATATCGCGAAGGCGTGGCCTCACCCGGGCCCCCGTCTGTGCATCAGGGATCGTACATGCAGGGTTCTTCGTTCGATACATCTGCAGAACAAGACCCCCTTATCTCAAGCAGTGGCGAAGCGTCCCGGCTCGCTCGTATAGCCCCACCAAACACTGTTCTAAGAACCGTTTGTGTTTCCCACGGAATGTTCTTAGCACATTTCTGGCTGGGACTGTCGTATGTTAAGACCTCGGGTTCATGTTCTAAGAACATTGCTTTTGCGCTTCGGACACTCTTGGGTTATAAGAACATTCCGTGGTATGACTATAGGAATGCCGGGCCGGTCGGCCCCTGTTCAACTATCCCTAATGTTTTGGGTCCTCTTAACTTAGGTCCGCTCCCCAAGGATTACTCCAGATTTCGTAACAAAAGGGAGGGGGTCTGGACCCTCCAGGACAAGCTATTTCAGACCTCCCCCGTGGGAGAACCCTCCAAAACATCGTCCCCAGACCCCCCAGGCCCTCCAAGATAGCCTGGAAGAGCCCCCCCCCCCCGAAATGAGACCCCCCTCCCTTTATTACGAAATCTGGAGTAGGGGTCCTTGCATTGCTGATCATCTCTCTCCTCCCCCATCCCCTCGAATCACGTCACGCTATTTGGCCTACGTGCGCCAAGATTCCCGACGGATTCTTCGGGGATTGCGTGAGATCCCTGGAACCCCCTCCCATCTCTTCGGAGAGGAGCTCGGGGAAGACGGGCTCCAGCGCCGCGCTCTATTCTTTAGAGCCGCTCGGGTCCTCCGGGCCTCGTGAGGGGTGCTCTGGATGCCAGGGGGCCTCCTTGGAAATCCTGGGGGTACCTTGCGCCACGGGCACCCCTAGCAACACCCGATGTGGGGTAGCAAGTGATGGGAGCTCTGACCCCCGTAACCCAGTCTCTGGGGCGCACCTGCGTCGATTAGCGTCTGGTAGTCGACGAGAAGGCGCCGATTCAGCGTCGATGAGTGTTGAGTCAGCGTCGACGTAGTGTCAATTAGCGTCGATTGGCGTCGATGAGCGTTCATTCGCAAGAGCCAACAAGCCTGTATGGGAGGCTCCCAGAAGTTGCCACCTCACCTTGGCTCCATACCTCCGCGGCCTTCATAAAGACTGACCACCAGGCTTGTCCGTACCTGTGTGTCTGTGTGTGTGTCTCGTGTGTGCCGCGGAGGTGAACAAAAAGAGCGCGCAGGCCTTCGCGTGGTGCTGCGGTCCGCGGCGCCTCGCGCCGTGGTTTTCCGGGTGCTGCCGCGCCGCTGCCGCTCGCTGCTGCCTGAGTGTGTTGTACCATCATGTCGAATACAGTCAACCCGCATATTAAGGATGGGCTACCTTCCCAAGGGTACCCCTGCATCCCTGCCCCTTCGGCCCATCCGTAGCGACTTTCGCTAGCCAACCTCGTTGGAGAAACGTCCACATGGCCCTCCGAGGCCCTTGCATGCTTACCGCGCATCCTCATGGTAAATGCCGACTGTACCCGTCTGAGGGTTGGTGGTTTTGTCATGGTTTGTCGTCGCGGGCATAAAACGAGGTGATGCTGCGGCGGTCGGCCTGTCAAGTTTCTGCGTGCCGCTCACTAGTCAGCGGGTTCCCGCGCTTCTGAGAAGGGTTTCGGGTCGCCCGCAACGCGTGCATGCTCATTGGCAACAGTGTCCAGACGGGAAGAATGACTTGGGATGGATGGCTTTCGCTTGAATGGGGGAACGCCGCAGGCGTGGAAGTTACATCGGGTTGACCCAAGAGGGGGTCCATTTGTGGGGTTGCAATCGATTTGGGGCGTGCATTACGGTCCAGTGCGCAAATGTATTGCTGGGTTCTCGCGTGCAACATGTTCGATACAGTACAATGCAAGCAATACCGCAGTACCACTCTCTGGCGCACTACATTGCAACACAAGTGCCCCAAGCCTATTGCGCCACCCCCTTTCGGTTGGACCCTCTCTCGGGTCAACCGCATCACGGCCAGCATGAAGGACAGGAGGGGGGGGGCGGGAGTTGTGCGCACTCGTGCTCGAACCAGGAAGCCGACGGGCCGACACGCCGCCAGATGTCCGTCGGCATTCTGGCCCCAGCGCCCCTACGCTTCGCACCCGCAGTCAAGCGATGGCCGGCGGGGTGGCGCCCGCGCGGCCCTGCGAGGCCCCGCGGCAGCAGCAGGGGCGCGCGCGCGCGCCGTGCGGGCCGCAGAGCTGCCGGACCGGGCTCGCCGCCGCAGCGCTGCCGCGCGCCGCTGGCCTGCTGCGCGCCGCACCGGCTGCCTCGCGGCAGCGCCCGCTGCGCGCCGCACCCGCGCGCTGATGCCACGGCGGCGCTGCTGCGCGACTGGGTTTGGCGGGCTCCTCCTCCTCCTCCTCCTGCTCCTCCTCCCCTCCTCCTCCTCCTCCTCCTCCTCCTCCTCCCCGCTATCTCCTCCTCCTCCTCTCCTCCTCCTCCTCCTCCTCCTCCTCCTCCTCCTCCTCCTCCTCCTCCTCCTCCTCCTCCCCCCCCCTCCTCCTCCTCGTCGTCCTCCTCCTCCTCCCAGCCCTGCGGCGCCGGTCGCGGAGCTGACCTGCACGCCACTTCTGCCACGGGGTCCCCGCGGCGCCGCGTCGAGAGCGCCTGCACGGCCGCGGTCCGCGTCCGAAGCGGGCCACGTCCGCCTCGGCATCGCTGCGCTGGTCGCGGACCTGACGCGCGCAGCGCCGCTGTTGGAGCTCCTGGCGCTGGTCGTGGACGTGGCCTCCGCGTATGTTCATTTGGCGAGCGCCACGTCGTTTCGCTCAGGAGCGACGGACGGCACGGCCGTGGTCTGCGGCTCGGTTGCGCCTGCGCGGCTGGGCCTTGCGCGGACCTGACCTGCACGCCGCCGCTGC
Organism: Prorocentrum cordatum; assembly: GCA_963575745.1. NCBI lineage: Eukaryota > Dinophyceae > Prorocentrales > Prorocentraceae > Prorocentrum > Prorocentrum cordatum. The sequence continues at coordinate 32,188 of CAUYUJ010017551.1, read as the reverse complement.
TGATGCTGGTGTCCGCCATGCCGCTTCGCTCAAGAGTGGCGGCACGGCCGCGTCCTGTGAATCGGTAGATCGGCGGGGCGAGTCCGCCTGGCGCCCGTCCCGGATCTGATGTACACGCAGCTCTGCTGGAGGGCGCCACTCCGTCTCGCTCTCGAGCGAGAGGCACGGCCGCGGCCCGCGGACCGAACGGGTTTGCTCGGCTCGTCCTCCCGGCCGCCGCTGGAGACGTCGCGCCGTCCTACTCGGGAGCGATGGGCAGTCTTCGTCTCGAGGAGGGACGGGTCGGTTGGTTTCTGCATCACGGCGCTGGGCGCGGAGCCGCTCTGCACGCTGCTGCACTTGACCGCGCCGCACCGATTTGCTCAAAGGACGGCGGCACGTCCGCGGCCTGCAGCTCGAGTGGATTGGGTGTGCCCGTTCTCCCGGCGCTGATTGTGGACCTGGCCCGCCCGCAGCTTCCGCTGGGGCGGCTCCGCGCCGTCTGTCTCAAAGGCAACGGCGCGGCCGCGGTCTAAAGCTCAAGCTCAAGCGGTTGGTTGGTTCGGCCTCGCCGCGTTGGTCCTGCGCCTGACCAACGCGCTGCTGCCGCTGGAAGCGCCGAGCCGTCTTGCTCAAGCGCGTTGGCACGGCCGCGGCCTGCGGCTCGAATGGATCGGGCGGGTTTGCTCTCCTGGCGCCTGTCGCGGACATGGCTGGCATGCTGCTGCCGCTGAGGGCGCTGTGACATTTTGTTGAAGAGCGACGGCGCGGTCGCAGCCTGCGGCCCAAGTGTATTGGGCCCACAACGTCTTTTCTGGTGTTTACTCCAGTGTCCGCTGGAAGGCTCCGCGCCGTTTCGCTCAGGAGCGACGGCGCGGCCGCGGTCTGCGGCTCGAACATGGCAGGCCGGCCTCGTGGCGCCAGTCGCTGACCAGACTGACGCGCCGCTGCTGCGGGCACGCCGCGGAGCGACGGCACGGTCGCGGGCGGCGGATCGAGTGGATCGGGCCGGCTCGTCCCCCCAGCGTCGATCGCGGACCTTACCTTCGTTCATCTCTGCTGGCGGGCGCCGCGCCAGGGCGCGGAGCGGCGGCTCGGCCGCGAGCTGTGGCTCGAAGGGCCCTGTCAGCTCGGCCTTGTTGGCGCGGATCGCGACGCCAGAGAACTCCCTTGAAGCCCCACGCAGTGTGGCTACTGTGCGAGCTGATGGGGTACCCGACGCACGGGCTGGAAAGCCCGGCCGCTCTCTCACCAGGGCCTGGCCGAGGCAAACCGATCGAACTCTGCACGCGGCCCCCGGCAGCCATTCTGCACTGGGTGGGCCGACTGCTGAGAGCCCGCCCCTCCCCCGCCCGAGCCCTGGCCTCCACTGGGCGCGATCTGTGGCGCGGCGGCGCGCCACATAATTAGAGAGAGACGGGGCCTGCGTGGTGACCGCGAGGGGGCCACCGCCAGCAGGTGGCCGGTCGATCTCCACGACGGGCGCGGTGCGGTGGGAGCTCGGCGAGACCTGCTGCCCCCAGCGTCGTGAGAAAAGAAAACACGGCCGCCGGCGTCTGGCAGCAGCTGGGGCTCTCCCGGAGCCCTGCAGGCACTCCGAGGACGACCCGAGACGATAAGGGAGACGGGAGGGCCCCGCGAGCTCCGTGCTGAGTTTCTCCTGTGGTGTACGTACTGGCAGTTTCAGGGCACGCTTCGGGAGCCAGCCCCGTCGCATTCCCTTGGGAGTGGGGAGGCTGTCGGAGAGGGGCGAGCGGGAGCGCGTCCTGTTGGGTCGGACGATGGGCCAGGGAGCTCAGGGGCCAGCCCCGTGCGCAAGGCTTCAGGAAGGGAGAAAGGCTGGCAGGGGCCGAGTGGGAGATCCTGAGAGGCTCCTGCGCGAAGCTCAAAAAGGCTTGTGAACACATGCCGACGAGGCTCCTATGAGGATCTTACCCGGCTCTTTGTGGGGACCTGGCATGGCACAGTACGTGACTGTGTAGTGGTGGTCTACATATGTGTGTGAGAGAGAGAGAGAGAGAGAGAAAGGGAAAAGGAGGGGGGAGGGAGGATGAGGAGGAGGAGGAGGAGGAGGAGGAGGAGGAGGAGGAGGAGGAGGAGAAGGAGGAGGAGGAGGAGGAGAGGGAGAAGAACAACAAGTAGGGAATGCGGGGGCGGATGCCCTGCGGGTGGGCAAGGAAGCCAGCGCCCCACCTGGCCAGCTCCCAGGACGGAGGCCTGACCACCGGGGACACGCGCTGCGAACCAGGGCACGGCGCCGGATGTCTGGGGAGCGCGCCGAGTTCGGCCAAGTCTGAAGCCCCGAGCCCGGGCCCCTTCAAAAACGCACTGGAGATGCCACCTTGGAGGGGTTCAGGGCGTCTCGGAGCCCGCCGCTTGTCCCCGGGCTCACGTCGGTCGTCAGTCGCACTTGCTGTCGGGGCTGGTGCCGCGGATCCAGACGGGCGCGGCGGCGGGAGGTCTCTCCGACGTCGGCGGCGTGCGCTGAGTCTGCCGGGCCCCGCCTGGGCTCGGTTTCTTCTGCCTCTTCGGGGGACCTCTTCCTGCCCTGTACATGGCCGTCGTCTCTTGAACTCCGACGTGGCTTCGACGCAGATTCGACACGGATCCGACACGGACTCGACACGGAGTCTGCTCGGTCGACACGGCTTTGACACGGATTGGACGCCGATCGCGGCGCGACGGGACAGACAAGGTCCCCCGAAGATGCAGCACAAGGCTCGCGCCCTCAAGCATTTGAAGTGTTGCTGCTCTCATCTCCTCCCTGTGCTGACCGTGAAGAGTCGGATCATGTTTACGGTCGGGAAGTTCGGCTCAGCGTGTCGCTTGACTGGCTCTGACCCACAACGCCTCGGCGCGACACGCTATCCGCGTCGCGGTCCCTGGGCGTCAACGTCCCGAGCCTCTCCGAGCCTCCCTCCTCGCGGAGCGGAGCGGCAAGCGATCCGCTCGCAGGGCAGAGCGTGTCGCCGGGGCCGCCGCGGCGACACGCTGCGCAGCAGCTCCGGACCGTAACCACATCAGCGTAAACTGCCGAAGGTCTGCGCGGAAACAAGAAGAAAGCCAGACACCAGACAATCAAACATCATCATCGTCATCATCATCGTCATCTCGTCTTCATCTTCCTCCTCCTGATCCTCCGCGCATTCAAATACAATCAGACATCTGTACAATCAGAAGCAGTAATACATCCATACACTCAGAACCAATACGAAATCCAGGCAATCAAAAACAATCAGAAGTCCATACAATCAAAAACAAAAAGAAGCCCATACAATCAAAAGCGGTAAGCATTCCATGCAGTCAAAACAAGAAGAAAGCCAGACACCAGACAATCAAACACTATAAGAGAACGTCTTGTGCCCACGATCCCGGTGAGTGTTCGCAGCAACCCAAATAGATCGATCAATCTAAAACTGGTGAGGGTTCCCCCCCCCAAAAAAAACAGAGAAACAAAAGCAGTGGTTATCGGGATTTCAGGCTGCCTGGGCGGATCTGGCCTGGAGGGGCCCGGAGGAAGTCCGAAGTCCCGAAAACCATTAATTTTTAGTTTTGTTTGGGAACCCTCACAGGTTTTTTTGTTTAAAAAAGGAACCCTCACAGGGTTCGTGGACCCAAGACGTTTTCTTCACCGGGGTCCACGCACACTGTGAGGGTTCCCAACAGACAGAAAACACACGAACAATCAATCAAATAACACAGATCAATGATCAATGGTTTTCAGGACTTCGGATTTCCTCTGGGCCCCTCCAGGCCAGATCCGCTCAGGCAGCCTGAAGTCCCGAACATTTCTATTTGTTGGAACGCTAACAGTTCTTTTTAGGAGCCCTCACAGGGTTCGTGGACCCAAGACGTTCGCTTATTGCGTTTGATGTTCTGGCTTTCGTATTGGTTTTCATGGCATAGATGTCTTACTGTTTTTGATTGTATGGACTTCTTTTTGTTTTTGATTGTATGGATTTGTGATGGTGTTGTTTGTTGTGGATTTCGTATTGGTTTTGATTGTTAGGAATTTATTGTCTTTTGGTTTGTGTGGCTTTCTTTTTGTATTTGATTGTGTGGCTTTCTTTCTGTGTCTGATTGTATGGATTTCTTCCTGCTTGATTGTGTGTATCTCTTATTGTTTTCAATGTATGGATTTCTCATTGTTTTTGATTGTATGGTTTTCTTGTGGTTTTGATGTTGTGGTTCTCCCTTTGTTTTGATTGAATGGACATCTTCTTATTTTTATTGTACGTATGTCTTACTGTCATGCTTGCGCGGAAGAGAAGGGTCATGTTGAGGAGAGGGATGCGGACGAGAGTGAACATGAGGAGGAACAGGATGATGCTGCTGGTGACGATGACGATGATAATGACGAGGGTGAGGATGGGGATGATGAATTAAGACTACGTGACTTGTGATGTTCCTCACTATCCTCAACATCATCACCATCATCATCATCGTCACCAGCATCGTCATCCTGTTCCTCATCATGTTCATTCTCGTCCCCATCCCTCTTCTCCTCCTCATCACCCTTCTTCTCCGCACACTCGTAGCGGTAAGAACTAGGTACAATCAAGCACAATTCATACTTTCATACAGTGAGACCAAAAATGACAACCACACGATCAAACACCCTGGGAAATACATACTTGGCCCCCCGCCAGCCCCACGCCGAGGGGCGAGCATATATACGAGCGCAGAACCGCGCTGAATGCGTAGCCGTCGGTTGGGCCAACCAAGCGAATGACGCATCGCGTGGCGACTGGATGCCCGCGCCGAGCACAGCACTTCTCGGTTCATCCCTCCTCCTCCTCCTCCTCCTCCTGCCCCACTGGCTTAAAACTGCCACCGAAATATCCTCACCCGCTGGCTTAACACTGCCACCGAACTATCTTCACCCGCTGGCTCAAAATTGCCACCGAAAGATCCTCACCCGCTGATTTCAAACTGCCACCGAATTATCCTGAACCCGCCGAAGTAAAATTGCCACCGAAATATCCTGACCCACTGGCTTAAAACTGCCACCGAAATATCCTCACCCACTGGCTTCAGACTGCCACCGAAATATCCTCACCCGCGGACAAAAAACGGCCACCGAAATGTCCTCACCCGCTGGCTTAAAACTGCCACCGAAATATCCTCACCCGCGGAAGTAAAACTGCCACCGAAATATCTTCACACGCTGGCTTAAAACTGCCACCAATATATCCTTACCCGCTGGTTTAAAACTGCCACCGAACTATCCTCACCCGCTGGCTCAACACTGCCACCGGAATATCCTCACCCTCTGGCTTAAAACTGCCACCGAAATATCCTCACTCGATGGCTTAACAATGCCACAGAAATATCCTCACCCGCGGGCTTAAAACTGCCACCGAAATATCCTCACCCGCTGGCTTCAGACTGCCACCGAAATATCCTCACCCGCGGACATAAAACTGCCACCGAACTACCCTCACCCGCGACAATAAAACTGCCACCGAACTATCCTGACCCGCTGGCTTAAAACTGGCACCGAAGTATCCTCACCCGCTGGCTTAAAGCTGCCACCGAAATATTCTCACCCACTGGCTTAAAACTGCCACCGAAATATCATCCGCGGAAGCAAAACTGGCACCGAAGTATCCTCACCCTCTGGCTTAAAGCTGCCACCGACATATCCTCACCCACTGGCTTAAAACTGCCACCGAAATATCTTTACCCGCTGAGTTACAATTGCCACCGAAATATCTTCACCCGCTGACTGAAAATTGCCACCGGAATATCCTCACCCGCTGGCTTAAAACTGCCACCGAAAGATCCTCACCTGCTGATTTAAAATTGCCACCGAATTATCCTGAACCCGCCGAAGTAAAACTGCCACCGAAATATCCTGACCCACTGGCTTAAAACTGCCACCGAAATATCCTCACCCGCTGGCTTCAGACTGCCACCGAAGTATCCTCACCCGCGGACAAAAAACGGCCACCGAAATATCTTCACCCGCTGGCTTAAGACTGCCACTGATATATCCTTACCCGCTGGTTTTCAACAGCCACCGAACTATCCTCACCCGCTGGCTCAACACTGCCACCGGAATATCCTCACCCTCTGGCTTAAAACTGCCACCGGAATATCCTCACCCTCTGGCTTGAAATTGCCACCGGAATATCCTCACTCGATGGCTTAACACTGCCACCAAACTATCCTCACCCGCTGGCTCAAAACTGCCACCGAAATACCCTCACCCGCGACAATAAAACTGCCACCGAACTATCCTCACCCGCTGGCTTAAAACTGGCACCGAAGTATCTTCACCCTCTGGCTTAAAACTGCCACCGAAATATTCTCACCCACTGGCTTAAAACTGCCACCGAAATATCATCCGCTGGCTTAAAACTGCCACCGACATGTCCTCACCCGCTGGCTTAAAGCTGCCACCGAAATATCCTCATCCACTGGCTTAAAACTGCCACCGCAATGTCATCACCCGCTGACTTAAAATTGCCACCGAAATATCTTCACCCGCTGGCTTAAACTGCTACCGAAATATCCTCACCCGCTGGCTTAAAACTGCCACCGAAACATTCTCATCCACTGGCTTCACACTGCCACCGAACTATCATCACCCGCTGGCTTAAAACTGCCACCGAAATATCTTCACCCGCTGGCTCAAAATTGCTGCTGGCTTGAAACTGCCACCGAAATGTCCTCACCTTCTGGCTTAGAACTGCCACCGCAATATCCTCACCCGCTTGCTGAAAACTGCCACCGAAATATCCTCGCCCGCTGGCTGAACACTGCCACCGAAATATCCTCGCCCGCTGGCTGAACACTGCCACCGAAATATCCTCACCCGCTGACTGAAAACTGCCGCCGAACTATCCTCACCCGCGGAAGTAAAACTGCCACCGAAATATCCTCGCCCGCTGGCTTAAAATTGCCACCGAACTATCCTCATCCGCTGACTTAAACCTGCCACCGAAGTATTCTCACCCGCGGAAACTAAACTGCCATCTAACGGCCTGGTGGTTCAGTTCAGTCTGTCTGTCTGTCTACCTCGCGAGAATCAAATTACGGGTTGCGCCCGTAAACTATCCCCCCTATTTGGCTTAAATCTGCATCTCAAAATATTCTCACCCGCTGGCGTCAAACTTCAGACGGCCGCCCACATATCCTCACCCTCCCTGGCCTACAACTGCCCTCGCAATATCCTCTCCGCCCGTCGCGGAAAACTACCACCCACATATCCCCACCCTCTTGCTCAAACCGGCCTCCCAACATATCCTCACCCGCTGGCGTCAAACTTCGTACTGCAGCCCACATATCCTCACCCTCCCTGGCCTAAAACTGCCCCCCGCAATATCCTCACCGCCCGTCGCAGAAAGCTACCCCCAAATATCCTCACGCTCTTGCTCAGAAAGGCCTCCCGAAATATCCTCACCCGCTGGCGTCAAACTTAAAACTACCGCCCAAATATCCTCACCCGCAAACAAAACTGCCATCTAACGGCTATAGTGGTTCAGTTCAGTTCAGTTCAGTCAGTCTACCTCGCGAGAGTCAAATTACGGGCCGCGCCTGTAAATCAAAACCATGAGAAGTCTATCCAATCAAAAACAATAAGAAATCAATCCAGTCCCAACTAATTAAAAATCTCTACAATCAAACGCATTTTGAAACCCATACAATCAACAACAATAAGAAATCCATACGCTCAAGGGAAAGTAGGCAACCATACAATCAAACACACAAAGAAATCCATACCTCCAGCAGCAATAAGAAATCCATAAACTCAAAAGCAATAAGACATCCATACCATCAAAACAATCAGAACGCCGGAACATCAAACACATTAAAAGAACGTCTGAGGTCCACGAACCCTGTGAGGGTTCCCAAAAACCTGTGGTGGTTCCCCGGACAACAGACATGAATGGTTTTCAGGAAACGTCTTGGGTCCATGTGGTTGGAACCCTCACGGGTTTCGTGGCTGTAAAGGCAAGGCAACCTGTGACTGTCATTGAGAAACAACTGAAACCCAATAGAACACTAATAGAACTTGTGTGGGCTTCAAAAATGCAAAGATTTTCGCCCGAAGGACCACTCCTCCTCCTCCTCCTCATGCTCCTCCTCCCCCCTCCTCCTCCACCTCCCGCACGTCCTGCTCCTCCTCCTCCTCTTCTTCTTCTTCCTCCTCATCCTCTCTCTCTCTCTCTCTTTCTATGTCTCTTTTTGATTGTTATTAGTTTGTTTAGTGCTCTGGATTGTATGGATTTCTTCTTGCTTTGTTTGCGCGGATGAGAAGGGGTTGATGATGATGAGAAGGAGGAGGAGGAGGAGGAGGAGGAGGGGTAGGAGTGGACGAGGACGAGAACGAACATATGGCGATGATGACGGTGATGATGCTGATGCTGATGCTGATGACGATGATGATGATGATGAGGAGGAGGAGGAGGAGGAGGAGGAGGAGGAGGATAATGAGGCGGACGAGGCGGATGGATGATGAGGAGGACGAGGATGTTAATGGATGATGGTGCTGACGATGATGACCAGGAGGATGGGGAGGAGGGACGATGATGACGATGATGATGCTACTGATGATGATGATGATGATGATGATGATGATGATGATGATGAGAAGGAGGAGGAGAAGGAGGAGGAGGAGGAGGGATAATGATGATGGTGGTGATGATGAGGAGGACGACCAGCAGGAATGGACTGTCAGCCTTCCTCCATCCCCTTCTCATCCTCCTCTTCCTGCTGCCCCCGTTCTTCCGCATCGTCGTCCTCCTCTTTCTTCCTCCTCTTTCTCCCTCATCGTCGTCCCTTTCACTCTCCCTTCCTCCATCCTCATCATCAGCATCAGCATCAACATCCTTTCCCCCCTCCTCCCCCTCCTGATCGTTGTCGTCTTAATCACCCCTCCTCATAATCACCACCATCATCATCATCATCATCATCATCATCATCATCATCATCATCATCATCATCATCATCATCATCATCATCATCATCATCATCATCATCTGTCCTGGTCCTCCTCCCCATCCTCCTCGTCATCATCGTCAGCATCATCAACCAGGTGGCGAATGGATGTTGACAGCAAACGCATGCATCGCCGATGCATCGCCGACGTCGCTGACGCATCGGCGATGCATCGACGATGCGGTGCGATCCTCCGACCCCATCTGGGAGGACTTTGCAGAATGACGGGGTACACAGCAGTCGAGCGGGAGGAGGGGTCCGTGCAGGCAGCTCCCGGCAGTGGCCACTTTGGGGCCCTCTCGGGGCCTCGCGGAGGCTCTCTTTTTGGGAGCCCCTCAGGGCCTCCTGAGACTCTCTCCGAGCACTTTTGGTATCCTTCGGGCCCTCCTAGGGCCCCAGGGCCAGACTGGAGGCCACGGGCAAGCAGGCAAGCTCCGAGTCAGCGCTCCCTCTTTCGAGCCCGGAGGATCTCATCCTGAGGAAGCTTTTATCTTGGGTCTCTCTTGGAATGCTCTTGGGCGCTCCTGAGGAGGCCCTTCTGGGCCCCTCCCCCGACATCCTCATCTTGAGGAAGCCTATCTTTGGTCTTTCTTGGAATGCTCTTGGGCGCTTTTGAGGCCCTCGGGAGGCCCTTCTGGGCCCCTTCCCCGACATCCTCATCTCGAGGAAGCCTATCTTTGGTCTTTCTTGGAATGCTGTTGGGCGCTTCTGAGGCCCTCGGGAGGCCCTTCTGGGCCCCTCTTTGGAGGAATAATCAAAAATAGTAGCACTGGTCTGGAGACGATTTTGTTTACATTTCGTTTTGTATTACCATTTTGGACTCTGTCTCGCGTGGTGGGAGGGGAGGGAGAAGAGGTTCAGGCCCGACATCCTCACGACGACGTTTTTTTTTTTTTTTTTTTTTTTTTTTTTTTTTTTTTTTTTCTTTTTTGTTTTTTGTTCTTCTGTTTTCGGCTTTGTGGGCCCTTGCCGGGCCCTAGGACCGTCAAGCAAGCACTCAGGATGGAATGCGGTCCCTCGGAAGTGGTCCAGACATACGGGGAACCAATGTGTGAAACATTAAAGAGTCGGATGTCTGGGACTGTTGGATTCTGAACCTTCTTTGCCATCCATGCCTGATACGCCAACCGGAAGGCGAAATGGTGAGAAGGCCAACGCCGTTGACACACTTTTGGATTTTCGATGGTTTGGACCTCTCGGGGGTCATCCTTGAGGGGCTCTGTCGCAACTCTGAGCCCTCTCGTGGCCATCCAGGGACCTTTGTGAGTCAGTACACGCAGCCCTGGAAGTTCGACATGGTCTTCCGAGGCGTCTAGGACAACGGAGTATGCAAATGCCGAAGGCGTTGCGTGCATTCACACTCCGATAGTGTAGGCGCCAAGCCTCATGCACGATGCACGATGCACGTGCAGGCTTGTGTGCTTGCATCCTGCCTTCTGTTCAAGTCGTGTACGTGCGCGCTTCTGCGCGTGTCTCCAGGCACTCCCCCCTCCACCCCGCGCACTTGCCCTCGTCCATTGCGATGTGTCGGCGACGGCCGTTCGCTTCGTGCATGTCCCTTCGACACGCCGACGGCGGTGCAGGCTTCGGTATTCAATGTGGGGGTGGTTCGTGGCCAACCCGATCGTAGGCTTAGTGATGGCTCGTTTCTGTGTTTTCCTGCAGTCTGGGCGCTGAAGAAGGAACCCTTTTCGTTGGGGTGGGGCTCGGTGTTCCTTGATGGTTTCAAAATTTGCCTCGGGTTTTCCTGAGGTGTTCCATGGGAAATCGAGGTTGAACTTTTGGGAACAAAACGGGGCCTCGTTCCTTATTTAGGGTTCCTTAGGTCAACGCCCCGACTGTACGCTGTGTTCTGCGCGAGTCCGGCGTCGCACGAGCCAGATTCCCAGCAGCGCCGCTCACCAGCCTGGCTGTTATGGCGCGGCCCTCGGCGGACGCGCCGTGGCCGGTCCAGCTCTCCTCTATGCTCCTCCTCCGTCGTTCCCGCCTGAGGAGGAGGAGGAGGAGGGAGGAGGAGGAAGGAGGAAGGAGGAGAGAGGAGGAGGAGGAGGAGGAGGAGGAGGAGGAGGAGGAGGAGGAGGAGAAGGAGGGGGAGGAGGAGGAGGAAAGAGAAGGAGGGAGGAGGAGGAAGGAGGAGGAGGAGGGGAGGAGGAGGGAGGAGGAGGAAGGAGGAGGAGGAGGAGGAGGCGGAGGAGTGAGGGAGAGGAGGGGGAAAGAGGAGAAGGAGGAAGGAGGAAGGAGGAAGGAGGAAGGAGGAAGGAGGAGGTGGAGGAGGAGGAGGAGGAGGGAGGAGGAGGAGGAGGAGGAGGAGGAGGAAGGAGGAGGAGGAGGAGAGAAGGAGGGAGGAGGAGGAGGAGAAGGAGGAGGAGGAGGAGAAGGAGGAGGCCGCTCTCCCCCTCTTGCCGCTGCCGCTGATGTACTCCTTGCCTCGGCCCTTGCGGCGCGCGAATTCGGCCCCCTTGCGACCCGTGCGGCGAGCCCCGTCCGCCCTCCAGGGGCCCTGGGCGCGGGCAGCCCCCGCAGCGCTGCAGCCGGCATCGGGCATGCGGCCCTCCGTTGACGCTATCACGTCTGAGGGTGGTTCCTTGAGGGGGGGGTAGAAGGCGCAGAAGGAGGAGGAGGAGAAGGAGGAGGATGAGGAGGAAGAGGAGGAGGATGATGATGATGAGGAGGAGGGGGGGGTAAGAGAAGGGTGGAGGAGGAGGATGAGGGAGGCGGAGAGGGGGGGGGGGGGGGTGGGAGGGGGGGTGGGGGGTGGGGGGGGGGGGGGGGGGGGGGGGGGGGGGGGGGGGGGGGGGGCGGGGGGGGGGGTGGGGGGGGGGGGTGGGGGGGGGGGGGGGGGGGGGGGGGCGGTGGGGGGCGGGGGGGGGGGGGGGAGGGGGGGGGGGGGGAGGGGGGGGGGGGGGGGGGGGGCGGGGTGGGGGGGGGGGGGGGGGGGGGGGGGGGGGGGGGAGGAGGGTGGGGGGGGGGCGGGGGGGGGGGGGAGGAGGAGGAGGAGGAGGAGGAGGAGGAGGAAGGGAGGAGGGGAGGAGGAGGAGGAGGAGGGAGGAGGAGGAGGGAGGAGGCAGAGGAGGAGCAGGAGGAGGGGGAGCAGGGGAGGTTGAGGGAGGAGGAGGAAGGTACGGGGGCGGTCTCTTGAGGCTGGCGCGCGCCTTCCACGCAGAGCTTGGAGCACAGAGCCGGACGAGCTTCCGTCTCGGGCGGCCGCGGCGCCATCGCCGAGCCCCTCCTGCTTCCTCCTGCTCCCTCCTCCCCCTCCTTCCTCCTCCCCCTCCTCCTCTTCTTCCTCCTCCTCATGCTCCTCACCCTCCTCCCTCCTCCCTCCTTCTCATCCTCCTCCTCCCGCCTCCTCATCCTTCATTGTCTTCTTCTTTGTCTTCTTCCTCCTCCTCCTCCTTCCCCTCCTCCTCCTCCTCTCCCTCTTCCCCCTCTGCACGCTCGACTCCCCTTCCCCTCGTGCCCCTCTGCAACTTCCGATCACCTTCGCCGGAGTGGCCTCTGGGCGGCCCGGCCACGGCTCCCCTGCACCGGCCCGCGCGAGTGCGTGTCGCCCCCCCCTCCCCCCCCCCCCGTGGCCCCCGAGAGCTGCGCGCCAAAGGCCACTCCTGCCCGCCCACTCCTGCGCGTAGCCTATCTGTATATATATATATATACCCACACACACCTACACGATCAAGTCGGGCCTGTCCCCCGACAGGGGGATTTTCGACGAAAAATAAAACATACCCCAACAATACATCGAAAATGTCAAACAATATTCAAAAAATAGTCCCCAGACTATGTTTGGATTATTACCTAACATCGAAGACTGATAGGTTTCTAGTGGTATAAAAAGAGAGCAGCACATTACTCCACAGGGGGGTCTGGGCAGCCGTTGGGGAGCCGTTGGGGGGCCGTTGGGGTTTGCCGGGGGGGATCGTTTTTCGCATACAGTCACACACTTCGTGCTTTTCGATTTCCCAGAACTCCATTCCCGGGCCACAGTCTGAATGCCCGGAGTCTGCTGCACGCCACTTCGTGCTCTTCGATTTCCCAGAACTCCATTCCCGGGCCACATTTTGGATGCCCGGAGCCAAATGTAGGCCACTTCGTGCTCTTCGAGTTCCCAGAACTCCATTCCCGGGCCACATTTTGGATGCCCGGAGCCAACTGTAGGCCACTTCGTGCTCTTCGAGTTCCCAGAACTCCATTCCCGGGCCACATTTTGAATGCCCCGAGCCAACTGTAGGCCACTTCGTGATCTTCGAGTTCCCAGAATTCCATTCCTGGCATGATTTTGAATGCCCGGAGCCAACTGTAGGCCACTTCGTGTTCTTCGAGTTCCCAGAATTCCATTCCCGGGCCACATTTTGAATGCTGAGGCAGGCTGAGGCTGAGGCTGAGGCAGGCTGATGCTGAGGCAGGTGAGGCTGAGGCCGAGGCTGAAGGCAGACTGAGGCTGAGGCTGAAGCAGGCTGAGGCTGAGGCTGAGGCAGGCTGAGGCTGAGGCTGAGGCAGGCTGATGCTGAGGCAGGCTGAGGCTGAGGCAGGCTGAGGCTGGTGCAGGCTGAGGCTGAGGCACGCTGAGGATGAGGCCGAGGGCTCAAGCAGACTGAGGCTTTGCGAAGCAGGCTGAGGCTGAGGCTGAGGCTGGGCTGAGGCAGGGTGAGCTGAGGCTGAGGCTGAGGCAGTGCTGATGCTGAGGCAAGCTGAGGCTTGAGGCGGAAGCTGAGGCTGAGGCTGAGGCGGAGGCAGGCTGAGGCTGAGCAGGCTGAGGCTGATGCCGAGGCTGAAGGCAGACTGAGGCTGAGGCTGAAGCAGGCTGAGGCTGAGGCTGAGGCAGGCTGAGGCTGAGGCTGAGGCAGGCTGATGCTGAGGCAGGCTGAGGCTGAGGCTGAGGCTGATGCAGGCTGAGGCTGAGGCAGGCTGAAGCTGAGGCCGAGGCTGAAGGCAGACTGAGGCTGAGGCTGAAGCAGGCTGAGGCTGAGGCAGAGGCAGACTGAGGCTGAGGCTGAGGCAGGCTGATGCTGAGGCAGGCTGAGGCTGAGGCTGAGGCTGATGCAGGCTGAGGCTGAGGCAGGCTGAGGCTGAGGCCGAGGCTGAAGGCAGACGGAGGCTGAGGCTGAAGCAGGCTGAGGCTGAGGCTGAGGCAGGCTGAGGCTGAGGCAGGCTGAGGCTGAGGCTGATGCAGGCTGAGGCTGAGGCTGAGGCTGATGCAGGCTGAGGCTGAGGCAGGCTGAGCCTGAGGCCGAGGCTGAAGGCAGACTGATGCTGAGGCTGAAGCAGGCTGAGGCTGAGGCTGAGGCAGGCTGAGGCTGAGGCAGGCTGAGGCTGAGGCTGATGCAGGCTGAGGCTGAGGCAGGCTGAGGCTGAGGCTGAGGCTGATGCAGGCTGAGGCTGCGGCAGGCTGAGGCTGAGGCGGAGGCTGAAGGCAGACTGAGGCTGAGGCTGAAGCAGGCTGAGGCTCAGGCTGAGGCAGGCTGAGGCTGAGGCTGAGGCAGGCTGAGGCTGAGGCAGGCTGAGGCCGAGGCCGAGGCTGCAGGCAGACTGAGGCTGAGGCTGAAGCAGGCTGAGGCTGAGGCTGAGGCAGGCTGAGGCTGAGGCTGAGGCAGGCTGAGGCTGAGGCTGAGGCAGGCTGAGTCTGAGGCAGGCTGAGGCTGAGGCTGAGGCTGAGGCAGGCTGAGGCTGAGGCAGGCTGAGGCTGAGGCCGAGGCTGAAGGCAGACTGAGGCTGAGGCTGAAGCAGGCTGAGGCTGAGGCAGAGGAAGGCTGAGGCTGAGGCAGGCTGATGCTGAGGCAGGCTGAGGCTGAGGCTGAGGCTGATGCAGGCTGAGGCTGAGGCAGGCTGAGGCTGAGGACGAGGCTGAAGGCAGACTGAGGCTGAGGCTGAAGCAGGCTGAGGCTGAGGCTGAGGCAGGCTGAGGCTGAGGCAGGCTGAAGCTGAGGCAGGCTGAGGCTGAGGCAGGCTGAAGGCTGAGGCAGGCTGAGGCTGAGGCTGAAGGCTGAGGCAGGCTGAGGCTGCGGAGGAAGGAGGACGAGGCTACAGGCTGAGGCTGAGGCAGGCTGAGGCTGAGGAAGAGGCAGACTGAGGCTGAGGCTGAAGCAGCAGGCTGAGGCTGAGGCTGAGGCAGGCTGAGGCTGAGGCTGAGGCAGGCTGATGCTGAGGCAGGCTGAGGCTGAGGCTGAGGCTGATGCAGGCTGAGGCTGAGGCAGGCTGAGGCTGAGGCCGAGGCTGAAGGCAGACTGAGGCTGAGGCTGAAGCAGGCAGGCTGAGGCTGAGGCTGAGGCTGAGGCTGCAGGCTGAGGCTGAGGCTGAGGCTGAGGCTGAGGCTGATGCAGGCTGAGGCTGAGGCAGGCTGAGGCTGAGGCCGAGGCTGAAGGCAGACTGAGGCTGAGGCTGAAGCAGGCTGAGGCTGAGGCTGAGGCAGGCTGAGGCTGAGGCAGGCTGAGGCTGAGGCTGAGGCAGGCTGAGGCTGAGGCTGTGACTGCGACTGCCGTTGCCACTGCGACTGTCATCGCGAATGCGACTACGACTGCGAGAACAGCAGAATTCTACAACTGGATTCTCATCCGAATCTTAAGGGGAATGCTTCCAGATATGCTCCTACACATCGATGTTAGGTTGCTTTGCCGGGATAATTTTTTATTAGTTTGGGGGTATTTTTTTCTCGCCGAAACTCACCCTGTAGGGGGACAGGCCCGACTTAACTAGACGACCACCCTGCGGGTGATAAGGAGGTTGGGGGGGGGGGAGGGTGCCAGCAGTGGGCAACAGCGGTGATTGTTCTTCTGACGGTGCCAGTGGAGATTGTTGCGTTGCCGCTCGCTCTTGGGAGCCCTGGTGTCGAGCTGTTTACGTCACCCGTCGCTCTTGGGCGCCCTGGTACCAGTCCCTCCCCGCCCCAGGGAACTAAGGAAATAATGAATTATTTCGTTCATTTTGCAAGGGCTTGGGGGCCGTTTGGGCGCGTCTTTTGGTCCTCTTGGGGGTCTCTTGGGGGCCTCTTGGGGGGCTCTTAGGGGGCCTCTTGGGGGCCTCTTGGGGGCCTCTTGGGAGCCTTTCGGGGATGGCGCACGCTTGCTGCGTTTCCGGCCCCGCGCGGTCGAGCATCCGAACGCACAGGCGGCGGGAGCGGGCCGGCGGCAACGTCTGGTGCGGGCCTCCTGCGCCATCACGATTGCCGCGACAGGTAAACGGAATGCAAAGCATCGGTGCCCATGGTGCAATCATTGGGCCTCTTGGGGCCTCCCGGGAGCTTCTTGGAGCGACCCTGAAGAGCCTGTTCCGCCAACGTTCGTACTGGGAGCCTTGGTGTTCAGAGATTGTTGCGTTGCCGCTCGCTCTTGGCACAGCATACAGCACGGGATGTCGATGTGCCTGACGATTTGCATTTGTATTTGCTTATCGATGTGCGTGTCGATTTGCTTGTCGATCTGCATTTCGATGTGAATTTCGATTTGCATCTCACTATCGGTCTCACTATCGACCCCTATCGATCCCACGATCGACGATCCCATTATCGACCTCACTATCGATCGCAGTCGATCGATTTCAATATCGGTCTCATTCGATCGATTTCACGGTCGATCTCACTCTCGATCTCGTCGTCGATTCTACTATCGATCTCACGACAGATACCACTCTATCGATCTCACTATCGATATCACTCCATCGATATCACTATCGATTCCACGGTCGATGTTTCTCGATCGGTCTCACTCGATCGATCTCACTGTCGATCTTACTAAATCGATCTCGCCATCGATCCCACGATCGCTCTCACGATCGATCCCGCAATCGATCTCACCATCGATCTCACTCGATCGATCTCACTATCGATCTCCCTATCGATTTCACAATCGATCTCACAATCGATCTCACTATCGGTCTCATTATCGTTTTCGTTCCAGCCGGGCACGGGGACACAAGCGGGACACAGGCGGGACACCGTCGGGACACCGCGCGGTCCCGTTTGCGGGTCGGGAATCATTTGGTCGGGCCGCGCCTCAGCCACAGGAGACTTACCGGGACACCAGCGGGACACTGGCGGGACACCGGCGGGACACCGCGCGGCCCCGTTTGCCCAGGGGGAATCATTTGGTCCGGCCGCGCTTCAGCCACAGGAGACTTTCCTGTCGCCCGCCCACGCAGCTTCGCCTCGCCCGCACGCGCGGCACGCACGAACACGAAACCGAAACCGATTTCCTGGTGGGGGGCTTTCCGTTCCACTCCGATCTAACCCCCCCAACTCCGATCTATATATATATATATATATATGTATGTGTATATATATATATATATATAATGTATACTTTCCTCTTCTTATACTTTTGCAAGCCAGGGGGGTGGGAGAACCCCGTCACCCGCCCCAAACTGGACCCCCAGGATCGCGGGTTTCTGGGCCCCCCGGACATTCTTGCTAAAGGTCCCTCGGCTCGTCCAGGATCTTCCAGGGCGCTTAGCTGGGTCCTGCCAGCAGGCCCCAAGCGATCAGAGCGGCGATCAGAGAGGCCGAAAAGAGACCCAAGACAACACAAGAGGGCACCAAGAAGGACCCAGAGGGTCTCCAGAGGCCCCAAAGACGGCCCATGAGGCCCTCAACAGGACTCCCAGAACGCAGGAACCCGTAATTCCCTTTTGGAAAACGTGCATTTTCAGTACGTTCGCTGGTCGGTTTAAGCAACGTCCAAAACAGCCCAGAAGGCCTTTCCGGTTTCGCCCCAAGACGGCCCAAGAGACCCCAAGAGAGCCTATAGACGGCCTGGATAGCCCCAAGACTGCCCAAGACAGCCCCAATTGAACCCAAAAGAAGCCCAACAGGTCCTCACAAGGCCCCGAAGCGATCAAAGCGGTGATCAGAGCGGTGATCAGAGAGGCCGAAGAGAGACCCGATAAAGCACAAGAGCGCTCCAAGAAGGAACCAGGGCCTCCAGAGACTCCCATAACGCAAACATCGCTTCACGCCCTTAGGGAAACGTGCATTTTCAGCCCATTCGCTGTTCGGTGTTAGCAGCGTCCAGAACAGCTCCAAAAAGCTTCCAGTATCGCCCCAAGACGGCCCAGGAGACCCCCAAGAGAGTCTCTAGACGGCTTGGGTGGCCCCAGGACTGCCCAAGGAAACCACACATGAGCCCAAAAGAGGCCCAACAGGCCCTCACAAGGCCCCGAAGCGATCAGAGCGGTGATCAGAGAGGCCGAAGAGAGACCCACGACAGCACAAGAGCGCTCCAAGAAGGAACCAGAGGGCCTCCAGAGGACCCCACGACGGCCCAGGAGGCCCTCAACAGGACTCCCAGAACGCAAGCATCGCTTTCCCTTAGGAAAACGTACGTACCTTTTCACTATATTCGCTGTTCGGGTCTCAGCAGCGTCCAAAACAGCCCAGAAGGCCTCCAGCATCGCACAAAGACGTCCCAAGAGACCCCCAAGAGAGCCTCTAGACGGCCTGGACGGCCCCAAGACCGCCCAAGGAAACCCCGAATAAGCCAAAAAGAGGCCCAACAGGCCTTCACAAGGCCCCCAAGAGACGCCCAAGAAGGCCATGGGAGGCCCCCCAAAAGGCCATGGGAGGCCAACAGGAGGGCATACGTAGCCCCTGTAAGGTCCCTAGAGGGCCCAAGCTCCCCAACACGGCCCAGGATGGCCCCAAGACGGCTCGAGACGGCCCTAAGCCGGCCAGCCCACCAGGGCTCCAACAAGGCCCACACGGCGCTTTCCACCAAACTGACTCGAATCCCAGGCTTGCAACCACAAATCCCGGAAATCTGTTGCCAACCCGGGATGTGGGTGCATTCCCAAACAATTATTTGCGTTCGCGTGCTCCGTTGCGACACGCTGCAACCCGCTGCAACCCGCTGCAACCCGCTGCAACATTCTTCGCCGTCCCTCCGACGACGCCCTCCTCCTCATTCTGCCGCTCCACCACTCGTCCTCCCCTACATCCGCTTCCTTTCCTCGCTCTCCGAGATTCCATCCCTCGTATCCTTCGCACTCCACCCGGCGCCTTTCGGGAGCTTCCAGATACGAGACGGGAATTCCTACATGACCACCGCCTGGAGGATCAATTCTCGGGGACCTCGACAGGCGGTGGGTATGGAGATATTCTGGCCCCCGGGGGCCAAAGTATATCCAGATCCACCGCCCGCTTGGACTCCAGGACGTCGGTTCCCAGGCGGTGGATATGGATAAATCCCCGCCTCGCACCAGAGGCCCGGGAAGGGCCGAGGAGCCCCGGCTCGCTGCGGCCGCCCTCGCCTCCTCTCCCATCGGGCGCTGCAGGGAGGGTGGCCTCGTCCGCTGCCTCGGCCTCCCCTGGCGCGCGGGAGCGGCGGCTCCGCCGAGGCGAGGGCAGGCGGCAGCAGGCAGCAGCGGGAGAGAGAGAGAGAGAGAGAGAGAGCGACGCGCTAGTGGAGGCGCGTGCTTGGCCTGTGCGCCCTCGCAGGAGGTCCCGTGCCGGCCCCCCTCCCCTGCAGGCCTGCCTTCCCTCTCACGCTCCCTCGCCTCCGTGGCCTCCCCGCGCCCCCCTCCCTCCCTCGCCCTGCATCCCCCCCTCCTCCCTTCCTTCCCCCCCCTGCACAATTACTCAATATGAAAATACTCTCCCTCTTCCCCTGATGGCGTCCGGGTGATGGCCGCGCACCCTCCGCGCATTGTTTTTTCACACACAGGATTCCCGGGAAATCCCGGGAAACGACTCTCGCTGAGGCGCCGGCGTCATTTTTTGCCAAAATGCTGCTCTCGTTGAGGCGCCGGCTTCATTTCTGCTTCCGAATCGTTCCGAATCGTGCTCCCGCTGCAGCGTGGGCCTCATTTTCGGATCGGTGTTTGGCCTCCGTCGTTCAGGATGGCGTTCTCGCCCCAGCGCGGGCCTTTTTCTCGCGCGCCCATCCGCCCGCCACCACCGCGCCGCACCGCCACCACCACCACCACCACCACCACCACCACCACCACCACCACCACAACCACCACCACCACCACCAGCACCAGTACCAACACCACCACCACCACCAGCACCACCACCAGCACCACCTCCAGCACCACCACCACCACCATCACCACCACCACCACCACCACTACCATCACCACCACCACCACCACGACAACCACGCACACACGCACGCTCGCACGCACGTGCACCACCACCCACTACGCACGCGCGCGCGGAGCCACAGGTCCGCTACGACACGCGTCCGCGGATAGAGAAAATCAGCGCCATGGTAAGGGATGGGAGGGAGGGGTAGGACGTCAGATGTGACGCGAGCGCACCTAGCTTGCCCCCCCCCTCCTCCCTTCCCTCCCTTCCCTCCCTCTGCCCCTTCCCCCCTGCTCCTCCCCCCTGCCCCTCCCCCTCCTCCCTTTCCTCCCCCCTGCCCCTCTCCCCCCCCCCTCGCCCTGCATCCCCCCCTCCTCCCTTCCCTCCCCCTGCCCCTCCCCCCCCCCTTCTCGAGAGGCCTCCGGAGGCCCCCGCCCTCGGCGGAGACGCTTCCGGGGGCGGAGGCGTCCCGGGAGCCCCCCCCCCGAGACGGGCCGGCAACACTTCTATAAGCCTTGGTCATCGACCCCCCTCGGCGCAACGAGGATTAAGTGGGGCCTGTCCCCCTACAGTGGGGATTGTCGACGAACAAAAAAAAAATATCCCCAGAAAATAGTCGAACAATAAATAACCTGGCGATTTTTTTGGAGTATTTTCTGACCCTATTGGGGCATTTTTGAATCATTTTTTATTCTTCGTCGAAAATCCCCCTGTAGGGGGTCAAGCCCGACATAAAACATGGAGGAGCTGCGGGGCCTGTGGAACGACTTATGCAGTCGCAGATCCGCTACCAGGGTGGACAGGGACACGCAGAGTCACATGTGCCCCATGCTCCACGACGTCCTCACGCTCTGCTCGACCTACCCCGACCCACGGGAATACCCCCGGACTCCTCCCAGGCATCCGGGGCTCCGATCCTTTCGATGTGTGGACTCGGGGGTGGACAGAAACCCCAACAGTGACACGTCGATTAGTGAATTGTCCGTTTTCGGTTCTCGAGAGGGCGCCGTGGCCGCTATTTTCCAGGCTTGCGCTCGCCAGGTTTGGGCCCGAGGTCGTTTTCACTAAACCACGTTTTACTAAAGGGAGGTCTGTCCATCCCCGATGGCCACCCCCAGACATCTCGACTCCTCCCCCAGGGCCGAGCTTTCCGTTCCGAGTCGTTTTTGATTTGACGGCCCCGAAGCCCGAAGTTGGCTTCCAGAATCCAGAGGCGGCGACAGAGCGGCCCTCCCGCTCTGCTCGGTTCGCTGGACCCTGGGCCTCTGCATGGCGGTCCGGAGGCCCGGACGCCCGACGCCCCGCCCGCCCCCCAGGGCCTGGCTTTGTATTCTGACTTGGCCCCGAGGCCCGAGAACGGTCCCCAGAGGCCAAATATATAATAATAACAATAGTAATAATATTATTAGTAATAATACGAATAAGAGTAATACGAATACTACTACTACTAATAATAGTAATTATTATAATGATAATGATAATAATATTATTCTCAATAATAATAGTAATTACTAATAATAATACTATGAGTAGTAATAAAAATAATACTAATACTAATAATGATAATAGCAACAACAACAATAGTAATAACAATGAGAACAATAATAGTAATAATAATATTAATACTACTTGCAATAATAATAATAATGATAATAATACAACTAATCATAATAATCATAATAATAATACTAAACATAATACTAATACTAATAATAATAATAATAATAATAGTAATAATGGTGTTCATAATAATAATTATAATGGTGCTAATAATAATAATTATAATAATAATAATACGAATAATAATACTAATAATAATAATGATAATAATAATGATAATAATAATACTAATATTAATAATAGTAATCATAAGAAGAAGAATAATAAGAATGGAGAGCATCCTAAAACGGCAAATGGCGACACATACTGTCCGCAGGGCGCTCCCGGTTTTAGCAGCACCCAACCTGCAAGAGGGTGCTGCTGTCGACGTTGGAGCTGTCGCGGCTCTGTCCCTTCCGTCGCCTGGCACTGACGTGGGGACTGTTTTCGCGATGGGTCTGACGAGAACCTTGGCTACTGGGCCCGAACCCCTCCTCGCCCCCGATAACTCGATCTTGTCGGTGGTGCGCGCGGGCATGGGGATGCCCAAAGCGAAGAGGTCAGGTCATCGGCCGGCCCCTCCCCGCCGCTCCCCGACCGGACAACAAGTTGGGTTATCGCCTGGACGAGGATAGGACGAGGAATAATCCTTTACAGAGCGCTCCAGAAGGCCCTCAGAGCGTCCAGGAACGCACTGAGAAGGCCGCGGCGCCCGAGACACCTTCCAGAGCCGCCGGATCTCAGAGATTCTCGATTCATCCTCACCCGATGTTGTCCTCGTCCTGGCTGCGTCTTAATCGCCGAAAACAAGCGATCTCGTGGAACCTCATTGTTTGGTTCGCCGACTCCCCGTCTCCTCGACACTCCCCGACTGACTGACTCTTCGACCCCCCGACTCCTCGACTCCCCGACTGGCCGACTCCCCGACTCCTCGCTTCCCCGACTATTCGACCGGCCCGACTCCCCGACTGGCCGACTGGCCGCCTCGGGTTTTTGCTGGTGCGCCAGAGGAGGAGGAGGGGGAGGGGGGGGGAGGAGGAGGAGGAGGAGGAGGAGGAGGAGGAGGAGGAGGAGGAGGAGGAGGAGGAGGAGGAGGAGGAGGAGGAGGGTCGAGGGAGGAGGAGGAGGAGGAGGAGGAGGAGGAGGAGGAGGAGGAGGAGGAGGAGGAAGAGGATGTCTGGGGGCCTCGCCCCCTCGGCGCCGCCAGTCCGCCCCCAGCGGCGGGAGGGGCCGCGCGCGGAGCCGGATCGGGTGGCGCCAGGGGCCGGCCTGGCGCGGGAGGGCCCCAGCTTCTGTCGGGAGGCCGAGGAGGTCTCCGCGGTGGCCCCCTTCGCCAGGGCGCGAGGGAGGAGGAGGAGGAGGAGGAGGAGGAGGAGGAGGAGGAGGAGGAGGAGGAGGAGGAGGAGGAGGAGGAGGAGGAGGAGGAGGAGGAGGAGGAGGGTCGAGGAGGAGGAGGAGGAGGAGGAGGGTCGAGGAGGAGGAGGAGGAGGAGGAGGAGGGACTGGGACTTTCCGTAGCCATTTTGGCTCAAGGCTTTTTTAGAACCCGATCGGGCTCTAAGGGGGCCGAGAGCCCCGCAGCACGGGCTCGAGTCCATCTTGCCAGCAGTGGCTTTTCAGCTCCCGTCGGTCAAGGCACCGACAGTTCAGCAGCCATGGGTGGCAATTCGTGGTGGGCATACCAGCAGTATTACCAGCAGCAGCAACGTCGGCGTCAGTACTGCGTCTGTTCAAGTTGTGGAGAATGACAATATCTGAACAAGGCGCGGAAGAAGATGTTCTGCCTCTGTGGGCAGCCGTTCGACCTGCCACCGTGCAAGAGCCAGGACAACAACGGCACCTCAGGCCCCAGCGGAGGCGGCAAGGACAAGGAGCAGCAGGAGAAGCCTTCTGAGATGAAAGAGATCCTCTCACTTCTTCTCGCGAAGCTCACACCCGAGCAGAGGGACGACCTGGGCACCGAGGCCTGCAACAAGATACAGGGTTTGATCCAGCCGCCGAAGAAACCACCAGCTGCTGCAGCCTGCAGCTACCACAGCCTTGCATGAGGTTCGCCGCCTTGAGAAGAAGCAGGAGACTCTCAAGGAGTCCGTCACCGACCTTGAGGCCAAGGTCACAGCCGCGCAGGATGAGCTCAACACCACGACCGAGGAGCTCGCGAAGGCCCGCTCCAACTTCGAGGCCGCTAGCGTCGAGGCTACCCGTGGCTGGGGCGGAGGCGCTCCCATGGAGGAAGACATCGAACAAGGACCTGCCGTTCAGCTTCCTAAAGTGCCAGATGGACTCCTCAAGTTCATCCAGAGAATGGAGGGGGAGGAAGGCGACAACGCCAAGCAGTTCTTTGAGGACCTCGAGAAGGTCCAGGGCCTGCTCCCGAATACCAAGACCAAGAAGGGCAAGCCCAAGTCAGCAGCCCAACAGCCCGCAGCACCACCTCGTCGTGCTGAAGGTGCCGCGGCTGCAGCTGGAGATGACCCAGCCCGTGGGCGTGACTCGGCAGGGGGCGGCAGGACCCATGATCAGAAGCCCCGCAGCCGCAGCTGCCCGCGCCCTGCAGCAGGGGCCAGGGGGGGGACGGATCCAGGTGAGCGTGGCGGTCGGCCGCGACACACCCGCCCCCCCCCCCCCAGGGGCGCATGACAGTTTCACCATCTACCATGCCAATATCACTAATTGGAACAAGAAAGCCAAGGATTATCTTCAAGCCTCGAGTTTTGGACAACCAGGAATCATCATGCTAGGGGAGGCGCATCTGGTTTCAGGACGTTTGGGAGAAGCCAGGAAGCTCATGGGGAAGCTTGGCTACAAGTGCTATCAGCGTCCAGCAGCTCACACCCCTGCAGGCAGCTCAGGCGGTGTTGGGCTATTCGTGTCAAAGCAGTTTCATTCGCATGCGCGCATCATGAACGGGAAGGGACAGGCCAAAGCATTAGTGGAAGGGACTGATTGGACAGCCTGTATAGTCCGTCTGAATCGGCGCAATCTAGTTCTTATCTCAGTCTACTTGCAGTCGGGGGCAGGCTACAATGCTTTCAACAACAAGGTGGTTCGAGAGATCACCATATTCCTCAAGCAGCTCAAGCTCCCCTTCGTCATCGGAGGGGATTTCAACATGACCCCTGAGGAGCTCACCAACGGGAACCCCTGGGTCTCCAGGATCGAGGGCACCATTAAGGCTCCAGAGGTCCACAGTACACGTTCGGGAGGTAGGCTCATCGACTTCTTCGTCATCAGCAGTTTCTTTGGATAATATTTCAGGGTAGAGACCGACCTCGCCAGCCCCTGGAAGCCGCACATCGGCTTGCGGGCGACCTTCCAGGCAGAGATCATGGTCAGGCTTGGAAGAAGTTTTGGGCGTATGCCTCAGCCCGCGCTGCTCAGCTCTTTTTCCAGAAGGTCAAAGGTCACCCGACGGAGGAGGAGGAGGCGGCCAAGGAGCCGCCGTGGGCGCTCTATGTGAATGAGCAAGTGGATGATATCGCCAGGTGCGCTGCCCGTCGACGAAGAGTACCCCCCTCGCTTGTGCGCCAGATCCAGGGGGCAGACATCCGCGCCGACATGATTTGCGACCGCCTCTCGGCAATCCAGACCCACTACTGGGAATCCAAGGATCAGTTCCCCCAGGAGGGCGAGGAGTCGAAGGAGGAGCGCCGGAGAGTGAGAGCCCTTAGAAGTGTACAGGCCCTTCAGGATGCCCTTCTAAATACCTCACACTGTCTTTTAGCTGTCCCTGTCGCCCCCAATTTCAATATTGCTTGCCTCAGGTGTAAGAAGCAAGGTAGTGTCAAAATTCGGATGCCCACATGGTTAAAGAGACCCTGCAGGCCCCACGTCTTAGCGGCGCACCCGTCCCATCAACCCCTTTTGAAAGTCACCGACGGTATCTGCTGGTGTAGCCGTTGCGGGGGTTGGTATATTCGGGCCCGTAGTAAATTAAAATCAGTCTGCGAGCCTCCAAGGTTGGCGCAAGGTCGTTTACCTCCAGGCTTGAAAGCCTGGCCCAAGCTCGAGGTGCTGCACTAGATGCGGCACGCAGGACGCCCGCGCGCGGCGGGACTCTGTCTTTCCAGGGGAGTTCGCTTTTTGGAGGGACTGGGACTGGACGCGTCATGCGGGCTTGATAGCAGGAGCCACCATGGGCGCGCCACGGGTTTCAGCAGCCCCCCCCCCCCCCCCCCACACACACGACTGGACCCAAAGGTGCAGGAGTGCCGGGAAGGAGAGGCGAACACCCAACGGGCATGCCCCCGCGCCAACCTGTGCCATCTGCCAAGCTGCCGTCCCTGCAGCGACCTAGGGCACAGCGCGGAGCGGCGCGGCGGGTGCGCGGCACCGCCCTCCAGCAGGAATCACGTTTTTTCGTGCATAAACACCCAAACAAATCTCGGCCCTCGAGGGGCGGGGCGAGCTGCTTCAAGGTCGCCTGCGTGACGGGCGGGTGCCGAGGCACTCCTGGCACAGGTCGTGCACCCTGTCGTCCTCCTTCTCCTTCTTGCTTAGCGCCAGCTCTGCCTCAAGTTTCATTGAGTACTCCGAGCGCGCACCGCGCAGCCCATTGAAGTCGTAGACGATTTGTGCACTCTCCAAGCCCAGCGCGGCGAGGTGTTCCTTCGCCTCCAAGAGCTCGTTGCACTTCAGCTCGTACTCATTCCTCGTCTCGTTCAGCTCCAGCTTCGCGAACTCCAGTTTCCTGAGCTGCTGCTCGCACTTCTCCTTTTCCCCGTTTAGCTCCAGCTTCGCGATGTCGAGGACGAGGTGCGCTTGCATCAAGCTCTTCCCGTTCAGACTATATCCGGTCCTCAGCTCGATCTCCTCCTGCGTCAGGCCGGCGTGCGTCTGTTCCAGCGCCCTGGAGTGTCCATCGGCCTCCAAGAGTTGCGTGGCCATGTGCTCACACCGGTCCCTCTCCCCGCTCAGCTGCACCCTCGCGATGTGAAAGTCCAGGCGCATGCGCGTCAAGCTCACATCCAGCAGATGCCTGGCGGTCTTCAGCTCGATACCATCCTGCTTCAGGCTGGTGTGCTCCGGGCCGAGTGTCCTGAGGTGTCTATCGGCCCTCAAGCTGCGGGGCGATGTGCTCGCACTCCTCCTGCTTCCCGTTCAGCGCCAACTTCCCGGTTTCGGGTCCAGGCGCGTGCATTCCAAGCTCTCGTCCAGCTGATTCTTGTTTGCCTTCAGTTCGTACATCTCTGGCTTCAGGCTGGCATGTTTCTGATCCCGCGCATCAAGACGCGCGGCATCCAGATGCTGATTGGCCTTGTGCTCGCACTCCTTCCTCTTCTCGTTCAGCTTCAGCTTGCAGAACTCGAGTTTCAACAACGCTCAGTATGGCCTTTGCACTCCCGCAGTACAGCGAGCATCAGATCCGAGCTCCATCACGTCCCCGTCGTCGCGTGAGTCGGCAGGTGGAGGTTCATGGTGTACTTCTGGGAGCTCATGTCCTGCTTGAGGCCGATCGCCGCCATCATTACGGATCAGCAGCAGGACAATGTAGCACATCCGAGTCATCTTTTCCGAAGGGGTCCTTTCCGGCAGACGGATGTTCATCTAGCACTTCTTTCACTGGGTCACCCAGTACATCAGGCTCTGGATCCACGGTCTGCATGAAGGGGTTCAAGGCGTCCAGCAGCTCGTCCATGACAGGGCCCTCGGAGCCGGCCCTGAGCTGCTCGAAGTTCGCGGGCTTCCGTCTGGGCTGCAGCCTGGGGCCACACTTCATGCAGCGGCGCGTGCCTCGTTGAGGTGCTGTCCGCGCAGGCGGCTGCTGCAAGCGCCCTGAGCTCCGGGCGTGCCTGCCCCAACGAGCCCCGCGGCTGCGAGGGTCTGTCCGCGTCGTGGGGTACAGTCCACCCGCATCGCAAGGACGGGCGACCTTCCCAAGGGTACCCCTGCATCCTCGCCCCCTCGGCCCATCCGTGGCCACTTTCGTTGGCCGCGCCCCGCTGGAAAAGCTTCGAAATGGGTGTCCGAGGCCCTTGCATGCTCATCGCGCATCCTTCTGGTACGGGCCGACTGTAATGGCCGCCGGGTGAGTCACGCAGGCCTCAAAGGGCAGTCACGCCCGCACGGAAGGAAGCCGTGAGGCGCTGCGGCGCTTGCGCGCGTGGTGCTCCCAGTTCATGTCGTCATTCACGCCGCCGTCTGCGGGCGAGTGTGCGGGTGCTCGCGGCAGCCCAGCGGCGACCAGCATTCTTCTTGACGATGTCGGCATCCGCCATCTTGGCCGCTTGCACGCCTGCGCCTGATGCAGGCGCACTGGCGAGGGCCTCCCGAAGCGCGGGCTCACTTGAACCAAAATGGCCGCGGGGTAGGATGATGGGTAGGAGGATGGGGAGGAGGAGGAGGAGGAGGAGGAGGAGGAGGAGGAGGAGGAGGAGGAGGAGGAGGAGGAGGAGGAGGAGGAGGAGGAGGGAAGGCGGAGGAGGAGGAGGAGGAGAGGACGAGGAGGAGGACGAGGACGAGGACGAGGAGGAGGAGGAGGAGGAGGAGGAGGAGGACGAGGACGAGGACGAGGACGAGGAGGAGGAGGAGGAGGAGGAGGAGGAGGAGGAGGAGGACGAGGACGAGGACGAGGACGAGGAGGCGGAGGAAAACGTGAAAGGAGGAGGAGGAGGAGGAGGAGCCCAGGCCTGCAGGCTCTCCAAGAGGGCATAGAGAAGCTGGGGGCTCCTCGGGCCGGGGGCCCAGACATGCGATGCCCGGATGCCTTCTGCACGCGGCCCCCGGAAGTCCCAGACCCTCCCCTCCCCCCCAGACCCCCTCGAGTGATGAAGAACTCAAGGCGGAAGGTTCCTCGATGCTTTTTCGGCCTCGGGGGGCCCTTTGCCGGCCCTCGGGAGCGTCCAAGACCGACTTGGGACGAACATCTGGTCCCCGGGAATGGGTCCAGACCTCGGGGTCGACGTCATGAAAAAGCCATGACGTCGGGGGTGTGGGCCGAGGCCTGCGTCTCCATCCCGAGGCCGTCCAGGGGCCCGGCCGAGGCCGAGAGCGACGAGCGAGGCCTCCGCCCGGAGGCTCTCTCTACTCGCCGGCGCGAGCATGTCTGGGGGCAGCTCCTGGCCCCCCCCGAGGTGGGGGGGCCGGCCATGGGCCGGCCGCCAGGCAGGGCCGCCCCGGCCTCGCGCTCGCGCCGGGCGCGCGGCCCAGGCGCCGCGGCGGGCGGGAGGTCTCTCCCCTGGCATCGCTCGGGCGTGTGCCTTTTTTCGGCGAGGGCCAGCGAGGAGCATCCTTGTGATCCTTCGGCGAAAAAGCCACGCACGAGACCGAAGAAAGCACGGGGAATGGACGTCCGGGCGATGGCCAGTGTCTCCCTCCTCGTGGCGGGGAGCGCAGAGGGGGGCAGGCGGAGGGGGGACGGCTCCTTCGAAGGAGGCTGCTCCGCAGAAGGCGCCGGCCTTGCAGTCGACCCACACGGCAAGGACGGGCAACCGGCTCAAGGGCACCCGCCTTGCAGCCTTCCCTCCTCGGTCCATCCTTGGCCGCTCTTGCTGCCCGCTGTCCGCGCCCCGCTCGAGAAGCTTCGAGACGGCCTCCCATGGCCCTGGCATCCTCACCGTGCGTCCTCCTGGATACGGGTCGACTGTACATATGCAGTCCAGGTCCAGGCCTTCTATCCTCACGAGGGGCAGGGGTGCTTCCAAGAAGCCTTCCCTCTGCTCGGGGGCGGCAACGAGGGGGGGGATGACTAGGGGGGGGGGAGATCATGGCGTGGGCCATGATATTCCCCCAGACTTCATGGCGCCTCTTCTTGTTCCATGACGTCCCTGGCCCCCCCGCGGGGCCGCGCACATGCCGCCGGTCATGACTTGCACCCCCTCCTCTTGGACACCGAGATTCGATCTCTTTACAACCAGAACAACCACTTTACAACCATATGGGTTACTTTACAACCAACACAGGATTGGAAAGTATGGTTTTTCACCGAGAACGTCCACTTTGCAACCAGAGCGGCCCACTTTACAACCAGAGCGGACCACTTTACAACCAGAACGGGCCACTTTACAACCAGAGCGGACCACTTTACAACCAGCTCAGAGTGGTCGTGCGTGTTTGGGCGTTCCGCAAAGTGCTCCAGAGCAAGTGGGCGCTCTGAAAAATGCCCCAGAGCAAGTGGGCGCTCTGAAAAATGCTCCAGAGCAAGCGGGCGCTCTTAAAAGTGCTCCAGGGCGCGCGGACGCTTTGAAAAGTGCTCCAGAGCACGTGGGCGCGCTGGAGCCTGAGCGCCTGAACTCTCTGCGCAGGCCCCAGCGATGCCTCTGAGCCCGAGCGCCTGAACGCCCTGCGCAGGCCCCAGCGATGCCTCTGAGCCCGAGGACCTGGACGCTCTGCGCAGGCCCCAGCGATGCCTCTGAGCCCGAGGACCTGGACGCTCTGCGCAGGCCCCAGCGATGCCTCTGAGCCCGAGCGCCTGGACGCTCTGAGCAGGCCCCAGCGATGCCTCTGAGCCCGAGCGCCTGGACGCTCTGGCGCTCTGAGCCCAGCAGACTAAGACAGGGCTTGCTAGCAGGGGCCAAGCGGCCTCAACAAGGGCCCCGTGCTCGCACGGGAATAAGGCGACAGCATACGTAGGAAGGCCCAGGGCGACGCGCTGCCCATTTTAGGGATCACTCACAGGAAGCGAGCCCAGTGGCCTCCACAAGGGCCCAGCGCCCCAGGGAACTAGGCCATTGGCACCGCGGGTCTCTTGGGCCACGTTGGCCCCTGAAGCCCCACGGTGTTCTGCAAGGGGCGAAGTGCTCCAGCTCCAGTTGGCCCCCTGCTGCTCCTCTTCTTGGAAGATCGAGGTTCAACGTTCCGAATAAATGCAACTATTTCGAAGATCGTTTCTTCCAGCGTCAGCCACAGTGCCAGCGCAGCAACGCAGGTATCCTGCTCGGGCAGCAGCCTCAGGCACCGTGCCAGCGCAGCAGCCTGAGCCACCGTGACAGCGCATCACCGCCACCTTTGTGCCTGATACCACCACGCTTATCGCTGCAGCCCCGCTACCTCCACAATTCCGACTGACCCCCCGCTACCACCGCAAATCCCATTGCAGCCCAGCTACCACCACAGTTCCCACCGCTGCCTGGCGACCACCACAGTTGCCACCGCAGCTTCCCAACACCATGCAGTTCCCATTGTAGCCCCCGCTACCACCCCATCTCCCACTACAGCTTCCCGCTGCCATGCAGCTCCAGTCTTGGACGGGATCATGGTTTATTCGTATGTCCTGCGCGACTAGCCTTCGTCCGTCAGAAAAAGGCAGAGCAAGCAATGGCAGAACTGACCGACAGAGCTTAGAGAGCAGGTCCAAACCCTAATCCGCCCACCAGCACGCAACATTCCATAGCGCACCAGGTCGCCGCATCGCCAACGAGTGCGCAGTGCTTCTTCGTGCGTGATGGGCAACTACACAACCAACATGCCTCAAAGAGCCCAAAGCCACCCTGGCGCTTGCCCACGGAGATTTCAGGGAAAGGCCCGCGTGCATTCAATCTGTGTTTTTGCTTGCCTGGTTGTAAAGTGCCCTTCCTGGTTGTAAAGTGCCCTTTTCGGATTTTGTAAGCTGGTTGTAAAGTGACCCATCTGGTTGTAAAGTGCGCTTCTGGTTGTAAAGTGACCCACACGCCTTGGACACCCCCCTCTTGGCCGCTCCCGATCTGCCCCCGGCGCCCCCCGCTGCGCGTGGCCCCTCCTCGCCGCCCCGTCGGCGCCTCCGGGCCCCGGCGGCCCCCCCCCCCGCCGTGGGGGCAGGAGGTCGGCCGCAGCAGCGCGAGGGCGTGGCTCTCCGCCGGAGCGGCCCTTTGGTGGAGGGCGCCTTCGTTTTTTTGCCCTCTGGGCCATACCCCCCTCCTCCTCCTCCTCCTCCTCCTCCTCCTCCTCCTCCCCTATCCTCCCTCCTCCTCCTCCTCCTCCTCCTTCCCTCCTCCTACTCCACCTTCCTCCTCCTCCTCCTCCTCCTACTCTCCTCCCTCCCTCCTCCTCCTCCTCCATCCCCGCGTGTGGCCCCCTTCCCCCCCCCCCCACTCCCCCCCCCACGTTAAAGTAACGCTTTTTTGCCACCCCCCCAGTGCGCCCACCGGCACCCGGGCAGGCAGGTCGGCACCAGGAGTCCGTGGTGCGGGACCCGCGCGGCAGGGGGGGGCTTTTATTCTTCTTTTTGCCTTCTCGGCCCGGCACTCCGGGCAGTGCAGTTCGGCACCAATGGTCCGTGGTGCTGGTAACCGCTGCGGCGGGGGGGGGCTTTCTTCTCTTTTTGGCCTTCTCGGCCAGTGCCGAAGCGCTCCCGGATGGAGTCCCGAGGCGATGGGGTCGCCAGAGGATCACGCCGCATCGCCGATGCATCGGCGATGTGGCCTCATGTAGAGCCCCATTTTCTCCACCCTGGCCTCGCCGATGCATCGGCGGCGTCGCCGATGCATCGGCGGCGTCGCCGATGCATCGCCGTTGCATCGGTGATGTATCGGCGGTGCAGCGCGATTCTCCGACCCCATCTACTGGGGCCCCATCTGAGAGACCTCTACATGACGCGTGTTATGCCCCCCCTCACCCACCAACGTAACGCTCCCCCCTCAGTGCGTCCCCAGCACCAGGGCAGTGCGTCCGGCACCACAGTCTGGTGCCAGGCCCACATGGCATGGGGGGGGGGGCCTTGCGTTAAGCTGTCGCCGCG
>CAUYUJ010017550.1:204094-232669 GCA_963575745.1 Prorocentrum cordatum | reverse complement strand
ATGATGATGATGATGATGATGATGATGATGATGATGATGATGATGATGATGATGATGATGATGATGATGATGATGATGATGATGATGATGGGGAAGGGGGGGAGAGTCACGTGCGCGATCCCATCCCAGCCTCCGTGGGGGCGTGCCGCGGGCGCCGCGCCTCCCCCGGAGGCGCTGCATGCCCCGAGGGACGCTCCGCTGTACCTGAAGAACTGCGGGTTCAAGGCACTGGCCGTGGCAAAGGGGGGGGGCGGAGGGAGGGTTCCTCCCCCAGACATGATCGCGTCGTAGAAAAATCAGGACGGGAGGTTTTTGGCCATTTTCGGCCCCGGGGGGCCCTCGCCGGGCCTCGGGGCCGTCAAAAAACGACTCAGGATGAAAAACCAGCCCCTGGCAAAGGGTCGGGACTTCCAGGGACGCCGTCCTGAAAAAATCAGGACGTCGCATGTCTGGGCCTCTTTCTGCTCCTCTTCCCCCAGCTCCTCGCTCCCATGCCCGGTTTTTTTCTTCTCCGGCGGCTCCCACTCTGCCCAATCCACCAGGGTCGAGGAGAGCCGCTGAAGAAACAACAACTGCAACAAGGGGCTCCGCGGACGGGTGGCCGCACACAGCGCCGCACACGAGCCGTAGCTCCGCGGACGGGTGCACAGATCACAGCGCCGCACACGAGCCCACATGCAAATGAATGGCACGCTCACGCCAGGAAATTTGCAGCCAGAAGCAGGGCACAACCATTTCAAGCACATGGCAGTCAATCTGCCGCGGATGAAATCACTGCTACGGGCATCTGACATCATCAGATGGCGGCGCCACCCCAGCGAGGCATTGCCATGCCCAGGAAGGACCATAGGTCGGGAGTCAAGCCGAGCCCGCTCGCGAACAAGTGATTGTGACGAGTCGCTCCTGGTCCACCTCAGGCACAGTTCCTTCGCGTCTCGGGCACGGTCCAGAAGGCGGCGCCGAAAGAGGAACGGTTGGCGAGGAGGCCCCTGCGGCGCCCACAGCGCCATCTGTACCGAGAGCTCGCGCGAAGGGAGCAGGAGGCGGTGTGCCGCAATGCTGCCCTCTCGAGCTGGCCCGCCGCCTGCAGGGTAGTAGCTCCACTCGGCCTCATCAGCCTCCCCTCCTCCTCTCCCCTCCTACACCCACTCCTCCTCATCCTCCCCCCTCATACTCCTCCTCCTCTGCTCCGCCTCTCCCTCCTCCTTCCCTTCCTCCTCCTCATCCTCTCCCTTCTCCCACCTCCTCCCCCTCGCTCCCCTACTCCTTTCCTCATCCTCCCTCCTCCCTCATCCTCCTACCTCCTCTCCTCCCCCTCCTCCTCCTCCTCCTTCTCCTCCTCCTCTCCCTTCTCCCTCTCCTCCTCCCCCTCCTCCTCCCCCTCCTCCTCCTCCTCCTCCTTCTCCTCCTCCTCCTCCTCCCCCTCCTCCTCCTCCACCTTCTCCTCCGCGGCGAGGCACCCGGCCGGGCGAGGCAGCACAGCCCGAGAGAGCAGCTTCACCGCGCGTGCACCGCAGGCCGTCCCTCCCGCTGTTCCTCTCGGGCGCCTCAGGTACTCCAGATTTCGTAATAAAGGGAGAGGGGTCTCATTTCGGGGGGGGGTCTCTTCCAGGCTATCTTGGAGGGCCTGGGGAGTCTGGGGACGATGTTTTGGAGGGTTCTCCCACGGGGGAGGTCTGAAATGGCTTGTCTTGGAGGGTCCAGACCCCCTCCCTTTTATTACGAAATCTGGAGTAGCGGCTCCCAGCTAGAGTTGAGTCGGGCCTGTCCCTCTACAGCAGGAGTGGTCAGACACAGTCTGAAAACTAGTCTGGGGACATCGTTTGTTCGATGATGCTTGACGTTTTTTTGTTCGTCCCAAATCCGCCTGTAGCAGTACACGCCCAACCTGAAGCTAGTGGTCGTTTTCTCATGTGTTGTTTCGCCGATCGGCGCGGGCCATCGCCCCCCCCTCCCCCCCCCTCCTGGAGCAGATCTTGTTTTTTGCGCCTCTGTTTTGAGTAGGTGGAGCCTCCCCTCTTATGGACGCACTGCTGCAAGCAGCCGCACTGAGCAGAGGCCTCGAGCCAGGCCCTCCCCCTTCCGCCCAATGTCGAACCGCCGAGTAAGAAAACGCTCGCCTACTCCGGATTCCATAATAAAGTTGGGGGGGTCACATTTGGGGGGGTATGATTTGAGCTGTCTTGGAGGGTTAGGGGGGTCTGGGCAAAGTGCCGCCCTTTCATGGATGGTCTGGGGGGGTCTAAAACTTGTGGTCTGGGAGGATTGTGACCCCCTCCCTTTTATTACGAAATCTGGAGTACCCCTCCCAGGTGAAAAAGACTGGGCCCCAGCGCGCGCAAGCCATTGATGTGCGATTCCTGTCGATATGAATTGTCCAGCCGCGCTGCTGCCTACGAGCGCCTGGATGTCAGAAAACAGCACGACATACAGTCAACCCGCATAGTGAGGACGAGCGACTTTCCAAGGCTACCCTTGCATCCTTGCCCCCATCGGCCCATCCTTAGCGACTTTCGCTGGCCGACCTCGTTCGAGAAACGCTGACGCGGCCCTCCAAGGCCCTTGCACCCATACCGCGCATCCTTCCTATACGGGTTGCCTGTAGCCAGCACGCATCGCCGCGGGCTCCTCCCTCTGCTTCCGAACTGGCCAGTCGGCAGGATGGCGCGCGTGTCCACGCGCCTGTGCCCACCCATCGAACCGCTCAGAGCCGCGCCCGGCCGAGCTGGGCACCCCGCAGGGATGCCGTCCCGTGCAGCTCCGCTCCGCCAGCAGTAGGTCGGGCATGTCCTACAGGCGGATGTTGGAGAAACAATTAAACATTTGCCCAACAACTCGTCAAACATATACAGAAATAGAAGAAACATCGTCCCCAGACTTTTTGTGTTCATTTCTGGGTATTCCTCCTGTAGAGGGGCATACCCGACTTGACGCCAGTACCAGGATGAAATCAGCCCTCCGGCGCCGCGCGCGCAGAGGACATGGCAAGATGGGCCCAGAGGGAACCAGGACCAGCCTTGAGCTGACGCTGCTAGGGTCCCTCGTTCTCCTTTTCCTCCTCCTTCCCTCCCTCCTCTCCTTCTCGTCCTCGTTGTTCTTCCCCCCCTCTTCCCTCCGCAGCCGTGCTGGCTCACACTGTTTTGGCGCGAGGCTGGTCTGGGCGACCCTGGCCCTTACGCTGCATCTTTCGGGGGACCTCGCCCGACGCCCACGCGGAGTAAGAGGAGGAGGAGGAGGAGGAGGAGGAGGAGGAGGAGGAGGAGGAGGAGGAGGAGGAGGAGGAGGAGGAGGAGGAGGAGGAGGAGGAGGAGGAGGAGGAGGAGAGAGGAGGAGGAGGAGGAGGAAGAGGAGGAGGAGGTGGACGAGAACGAGGACGAGGGGACGAGGACGAGAGGAGAGGAGGAGGAGGAGGAGGAGGGAGGAGGAGGAGGAGGAGGACGAGGACGAGGACGAGGTCGAGGTCGAGGACGAGGACGGACGAGGAGGAGGAGGAGGAGGAGGAGGAGGAGGAGGATGAGGAGGAGGAGGAAGAGGAGGAGGGAGGGGGGAGGGCTTCTTCGGAGGAGGCTGCCTTTCGGAAGGGCGTCTTCTCTTGTGCCCGACGCCAACCCGGCGCGGCTTCGGCGTGGCTCCGGGGCGCAGCCGATACGGACCCGACGCGGATCCGAGGAGGCAGCCGCGGACTCGGCACGGAGTCGACGCGGGCAGGGCCCCGACCGGACGGGCAAGGCCCCCCGAGGACGCAGCCTGCTGGCGCCTGCCGCCCCCGCGCCCTCGGAGGCCTCGCCGCCCTGGAGCCTCTCCGCCTGCGGGCCCTCGGGCGCGATCCTGCCGCTGGCGGGGCAGCGCCCCGCCGCGCTGCGGCGGCCCCCTCCTCCCTGGAGGGCACGTCGGGCCCCGGGGGCCGCTCCCCGCGCCCGCGGGCGCGGGGTGTGTGCCGCCCGGCCCGCCACCGAGGGGCGCGGCGGCTGGCTCGGTGGGGGCTGCCGCCGTCGCGCGGCCGCGCGTCGGCCCGCGCCCCGGGCTCTTGCCTCCCGCGGCGCGCCCAGACGCCGAGTCTGCTTCGTCGAGCTCGGGCTCCTCCTCCGAGTCCGCACCGCGTGCAGGGCCATCGCGTGGGCCGCTCCCGCGCCTGCGGGAGCGGGGGGGGGGTTCCTGCGGGGCGTCTGCCCTCTCAGTTCCGCCTTCAGCGCGTCGATGAGCATCGATGAGCGTCCCGAGTCGATGGGATGGCGCCGATGCAGCGTCGGTCAGCCTCGATCGGCGTCGATTTGGCGTCGATCAGCCTCGATCTGGCGTCGAATGGCGTCGACCTGGCGTCGACGAGCGTCGGTTCGCAAGAGCCGGCAGGAAGGTGTGTGAGGCCCCGACGAGCTGCCGCCGACAAGGGGAGGGCCTCCGTGCGCCCCCGCGCCCCCGGGGTACGAGGCGAGACGCCGGCAAGAAGAAGAGCTCGGGCTAGGAAGGGGCTCGACGGTCTTTCGGTCCCCCCGTGCCACGCTGCGCTGGTGCCCTTCTCCGCGAGGCTGGTGTCTTCGGGATCCTCTCTCGCTTCGGGGGGGCTGTCCCGCAGCGGCTCTGCGGCCGTGCGAGCGCCGTGCTACTTCCGGCTTTTCTCTTGGGGGGTCCCTTCGACGCGCGCTCGCCTGGGCCTCCTCACTCCGTGGCAGTTCCTCTTTCACCAGGCGCGTTCCGCTACTAGCAAAGTGCCTACCCGCAAACGTCCAGAAAATTACTCACTGTGTGGAGCTCCCCATATGTGCATCTCATGTTTTATGTCATGCCGTGGTGAGCGTCTGTTCATGAGCGGTCGACTACAATAGCGCGTCCACGTGGGCGACAGGGCCGACGAAGACGAGTGACCCCTAATGCGAGTGATTGCGTATGAGTCAAAGTGAGCTTTGAGTATGGTTGAACGCGAGCCTCTTCCTCTTCATCCCCCCTCCTCAGCTGCCAGGCCTTCCCCTTGTCAGCCCGTGGTAGCCTTGGAGCTTCCCATATGTGCATATGTTGGAGTTTTGGAGTTCCCCAGACGTCGGCTCGCGGACCCCTTGCCAGCCCGTGGTAGCTTTGTCAGCCCGTGGTAGCTTTGGAGTTCCCCACGGCGCGTTTCACCACTTTTGGAGGCGCAGCCCCGCCGGCGATGTTGGGCATGAAAACGAGCAGACCGCCTGAGACATCCCCACAAACTGACCGCGAACGAGCCCGTGCAACCCCTGGCGGCTCCCCTTAGGGGTGCTGAAACCAGCGCCCCGCCTGAGACATCCTTGCAATCTGCTCTCCAAGCGAAGGATGTTGAGCCCAGAAACAGGCGAACCGCCTGAGACATCCCCACAAAATGGCCGCGAACGAGCCCGTGCAAACACCCCTGGCGGCTCCCCTTAGGGGTGCTGAAACCAGCGCCCCGCCTGGGACATCCTCACAATCTGCTCTCCAAGCGAAGGATGTTGAGCCCAGAAACAGGCAAACCGCCTGAGACATCCCCACAAAATGGCCGCGAACGAGCCCGTGCAACCACCCCTGGCGGCTCCATTTTCGGGTGCTGAAACCAGACCCCGCCGAGGACATCCTCACAATCTGCTCTCCAAGCGAAGGACATAGATCGAGCCCAGAAACAAACAACCGCTTGAGACATCCCCACAAAATGGCGCGAACGAGGCCCGTGCAAACACACCTGGCGGCTCCCTTAGGGTGCTGAAAACCAGCGCCCCGCCTGAGGACATCCTCACATACTGCTCTCCAAGCGAAGGATGTGAGCCCAGAAATTTATCCACTGCGTGGAGCTCCCCATATGTGCATCTCATGTTTTATGTCATGCCGTGGCGAGCGTCTGTTCATGAGCGGTCGACTACAATAGCGCGTCCACGTGGGCGACATGGCCGACGAAGACGAGTGACCCCTAATGCGAGTGATTGCGTATGAGTCAGAGTGAGCGTTGAGTATGGTTGACTGCGAGCCTCTTCCTCTTCATCCCCCCTCCTCAGCTGCCAGGCCTTCCCCCTTTCAGCCCGTGGTAGCTTTGGAGCTTCCCACATGTGCATATGTTGTAGGATAGTTGGCAGTGGGATATGTAGGACGAGCGTTTAGCCACACAAGGCCATAAGTGCATGTCATGTTGGAGGATAGTGCCACGGTGAGCATGTCCAACGATCCCCGCACACAACCACCGCCCCCCCTCGCAGTCACCCCCTATGTGTGTGTATATAATATATGTCCTGGACTTCGGAAAAAACACGAACGTTCTGCTCGCGTCAGACCTCAGCAAAGCGCCTACTCCTCATCCTCTCTCATCTCTCCTCCGTCCTCCGCCCCCTCCCTCTCTGCTCCTGCTCCTCCTCCTCATCCTCAGGCTCCCCCTCCCCCTCCGCACCCCCATGCCCTTCCTCACGATCCCCCGCCTCATACCCTCCTCATTTGTTCCTTCCTTCATCATCCTCGTGCCTGTCATCCAATATGCCGCGACCGTGGCCCGTGGCAACCACCCTGGCGGATCCCCATAGGGCGCTGCAACCAGCGCCCGCTTGCGAAATCGGCCACAATCTGCCTTTCCAAGCGAAGATGTTTGAGCCCAGAAACAAGCAAACCGCCTGAGCTGAGACATCCCACGAAATGGCCGCGAACGAGCCCGTGCAACCACCCCTGGCGGCTCCCCTAAAGGAGTGCTGAAACCAGCGCCCCGCTTGAAACATCGTCACAATCTGCTTTTCAAGCGAAGGATGTTGAGCCCGGAAACAGGCAAACCGCCGGAGACATCCTCACAAAATGGCCGCGAACGAGCCCGTGCAACCACCCCTGGCGGCTCCCCTTAGGGGTGCTGAAACCAGCGCCCCGCCTGAGACATCATCACAATCTACTCTCCAAGCGAAGGCGGTTGGGCCCAGAAACAAGCACAACCGCCGAGGACATCCGCCAAAATGGCAGCGAACGAGCCCGTGCATACAACCCTGGCGCGGATCCCTTTAGGGGGGCTGAAACCAGCGTCCCCCGCATGAGGACATCCTCACATGCTCTCCCAAGCGAAGGATGTGAGCCCAGAAACAAGGGAACGCTGAGGACATCCCCACAAACTGGTCGCGAACGAGCCCGTGCAACCACCACTGGCGGCTCCCCTTATGGGTGATGAAACCAGCGCCCCGCCTGAAACATCCTCACAATCTGCTCTCCAATCGAAGGATGTTGGGCCCAGAAACAAGCAAACCGCTTGAGACATCCCCACAAAATGGCCGCGAACGAGCCCGTGCAACCACCCCTGGCGGCTCCCCTTACGGGTGCTGAAACCAGCGTCCCGCCTGAGACATCCTCACAATCTGCTCTCCGAGCGAAGGATGTTGGGCCCAGAAACAAGCAAACGCTTGAGACATACCACACAAAATGGGCCGCGAACGAGCCCGTGCAACCACCACTGGGGGGGGTGGGACGGGGGGGGGAGGGGGCCGGCTCCCCTTAGGGGTGCTGGAAACCAGCGCCCCGCTTGAGACATCCTCACAATCTGCTCTCCAAGCGAAGGATGTTGAGCCCAGAAACAGGCAAACCGTTTGAGACATCCGAACAAAATGGCAGCGAACGAGCCCGTGCAACCACCCCTGGCGGCTCCCCTCAGGGGTGCTGAAACCAGCGCCCGCTTGAGACATCCTCCAAATCTGATGTGTGTTGAGTAAGTCTGAGTATGAGTAGGTCTGAGTATGAGTATGCCTGAGTATGAGTACGTCTGTGTATGAGTACGTCTGTGTATGAGTCTGGGTATGAGTAGGTCTGTGTATGACAAAGTCCGTGTATGTGTACGTCTGGGTATGAGTAAGGCTGAGTATGAGTAATACTGTGTATGAGTAAGTCTGGTATGAGTAAGTCTGTGTATGAGTACGCCTGGGTGTGAGTAAGTCTGTGTATGAGTAAGTCTGAGTATGAGCAGGTCTGAGTATGAGTAAGTCTGAGTATGAGTAAGTCTGAGTATGAGTAAGTCTGAGTATGAGTAAGTCTGAGTAGGAGGAGGGGAGGAGGAAAGAGGAGGAGGGAGAGGCAGTAGGAGGCGTCCAAGTAATAATTATTCACTGCGTGGAGCTCCCCATATGTGCATCTACTCGCATGGACCTGTCCGCCGTGAATGTCTAGGCGCAAGAGCTTTCGAATCTTAACGGGCTTCAGTTGTGACGGTCTGGACATCAATCTAACTGCGAATGAATTGGAGTGTGAATGAGCCTCAGTAGTACAAGCGCGTCTCTGTGCATGAGCCTGGGGCCTCCTGGGGCCTCCTGAAACCTACTGGGGCTTCCTGGGGTCTCCAGGAGCCTCTTGGGACCTCCTGGGACCTCCTAGGAAGGTTTCGTGCCCCAGGAGAGGCGCAATCTATAGCAACAGACGAACATAAACCATTGCGGATTAGAGCCACAGGAGAAGGGCAATCTATAGGAACACGCGTAAAACACCAAGGACTCGCGCCCCAGGAGAGGCCCAATATATAGGAACATGAGTAAAACATTTAGGATTGTGTACACAGGAGAAGGACAATCTATAGAAACATACGTAGAACATCAAAGAATCGTGCTCCAGGTAAGGCCCAATCGATAGGAGCATACGTAAAACACACGGGATTGGAACCACTCCTGTTGCCTTCTGAGGCCTCCTGCTCCTGGGGCCTCTCGGGGCCTCCTGTTGCCTTCCGAGGCCTCCTGGCGCTTCCTGTTGCCTCCTGGGGCCTCCGGTGGTTTCCTGAGGCCTTCTGGAGCTTCCTGGGGCCTCCTGGAGCCTCTTGGGACATCCTGTAGCCTCTTGAGTCTTTCTGTTGCCTCCTGATGCCTCCTGGGACCTCATGTGGTCTCCTGGGGCCTCCTGGAGCCTGTGGGAGCCTCCTGTGGCATCCTGAGAAGAATCTGCGCCCACGAGCCTGGCCACCAAAACAAGCAAACCGATCGAGACATCCTCAAATTCTGGCCCACCTGGGGGGTGAAAATGAGCGCCTCGCTCGAGACATCCTCCAAATCTGCTCCGAAAGCGAAGGATGTTGAGCCCAGAAACAAGCAAACCGCCTGAGACATCCCCACAAAATGGCCGCGAACGAGCCCGTGCAACCACCCCTGGCGGCTCCCCTTAGGGCCACGAGCCTGGCCACCAAAACAAGCAAACCGATCGAGACATCCTCAAACTCTGGCCCACCTGGGTGGTGAACATGAGCGCCTCGCTCGAGACATCCTCCAAATCTGCTCCGAAAGCGAAGGATGTTGAGCCCAGAAACAAGCAAACCGCCTGAGACATCCCCACAACATGGCCGCGAACGAGCCCGTGCAACCACCCCTGGCGGCTCCCCTTAGGGCCACGAGCCTGGCCACCAAAACAGGCAAACCGATCGAGACATCCTCAAAATCTGGCCCACCTGGGGGTGAAAATGAGCGCCTCGCTCGAGACATCCTCCAAATCTGCTCCGAAAGCGAAGGATGTTGGGCACAGAAACAGGCAAACCGCCTGAGACATCCCCACAAATTGGCCGCGAACGAGCCCGTGCAACCACCCCTGGCGGCTCCCCTTAGGGGTGCTGAAATGAGCGCCTCGCTCGAGACATCCTCACAATCTGCTCCGAAAGCGAATGATGTTGGGCACAGAAACAGGCAAACCGCCTGAGACATCCCACAAAATGGCCGCGAACGAGCCCGTGCAACCACCCCTGGCGGCTCCCCTTAGGGGTGCTGAAACCAGCGCCCCGCCTGAGACATCCTCACAATCTGCTCTCCAGACGAAGTCTGAGTATGACTAATACTGTGTATGAGTAAGTCTGGGTATGAGTGAGTCTGTGTATGAGTACGTCTGGGTGTGAGTAAGTCTGTGTATGAGTAAGTCTGTGTATGAGTATGTCTGAGTGTGAGTAAGTCTGAGTATGAGTAGGTCTGAGTATGAGTAAGTCTGAGTATGAATAAGTCTGTGTATGAGTAAGTCTGAGTATGAGCAAGTCTGAGCATGAGTAAGTCCAACAGGAGGGGAGGAGGAACGAGGAGGAGGAAGGAGGAGGAGTAGGAGGCGTCCACGTAATAACACGAACCCCATCTTAGGAAATGGGGAACAAGAACCCCATCTTAGGATATGGGGAACAAGCAAACCGCCTGAGACATCCCCACACAATGGCCGCGAAGGAGCCCGTGCAAGCACCCCTGGCGGCTCCCTTTAGGGGTGCTGACACCAGCGCCCCGCCTGAGACATCCTCACAATCTGCTCTCCAAGCGAAGGATGTTGAACCCAGAAACAAACACACCGCCTGAGACATCCCCGCAAAATGGCAGCGAACGAGCCCGTGCAAACACCCCTGGCGGCTCCCCTTAGGGGTGCTGAACATGAGTATGCCTGAGTATGAGTAAGTCTGTGTATGAGTAAGTCTGTGTATGAGTAAGTCTGGGTATGAGTAGGTCTGTGTATGAGAAAGTTTGTGTATGTGTACGTCTGGGTATGAGTAAGTCTGAGTATGACTAATACTGTGTATGAGTAAGTCTGGTATGAGTGAGTCTGTGTATGAGTACGTCTGGGTGTGAGTAAGTCTGTGTATGAGTAAGTCTGTGTATGAGTATGTCTGAGTGTGAGTAAGTCTGAGTATGAGTAGGTCTGAGTATGAGTAAGTCTGAGTATGAGTAAGTCTGAGTATGAGTAAGTCTGAGTATGAGCAAGTCTGAGTACGAGTAAGTCCGACAGGAGGGGAGGAGGAAAGAGGAGGAGGGAGAAGGAGAGGGAGTAGGAGGCGTCCAAGTAATACTTATTCACTGCGTGGAGCTCCCCATATGTGCATCTACTCGCATGGACCTGTCCGCCGTGAATGTCTAGGCGCAAGAGCTTTCGAATCTTAACGGGCTTCAGTTGTGACGGTCTGGACATCAATCTAATTGCGAATGAATTGGAGTGTGAATGAGCCTCAGTATCGGCAACACCCCAACATACTTATACTATTTGTGCGTCGCCCCCCCCCCAGGGGCGACGCGCGCACCGAGAAATCGTATAGTATATGCGTCGTGGCGGGCGCTTTCTGGCCACACCGCTCGGGAAACGATATACTACAAGATGGGTATACTATATGTTCGGGTCGGACGCGCGCCTCCAACGAGGAAATATAGTATTAGTATGTCCATGTGCGTCCCATCAGTAGTACAAGCGCGTCTCTGTGCATGAGCCTGGGGCCTCCTGGGGCCTCCTGAAACCTACTGGGGCTTCCTGGGGTCTCCAGGAGCCTCTTGGGACCTCCTGGGACCTCCTAGGAAGGTTTCGTGCCCCAGGAGAGGCGCAATCTATAGCAACAGACGTACATAACACCTTGCGGATTAGAGCCACAAGAGAAGGGCAATCTATAAAACACCAAGGACTCGTGCCCCAGGAGAGGCCCAATCTATAGGAACATGGGTAACCCATGTAGGATTGTGTACACAGGAGAAGGACCATCTATAGAAACATACGTAGATCATCAAAGAATCGTGCTCCAGGTAAGGCCCAATCGATAGGAGCACACGTAAAACACATGGGATTGGAGCCACTCCTGTTGCCTTCTGAGGCCTCCTGCTCCTGGGGCCTCTCGGGGCCTCCTGTTGCCTTCCGAGGCCTCTTGGCGCTTCCTGTTGCCTCCTGGGGCCTCCTGTGGTTTCCTGAGGCCTTCTGGAGCTTCCTGGGGCCTCCTGGAGCCTCTTGGGACATCCTGTGGCCTCTTGAGTTTTTCTGTGGC
Source organism: Prorocentrum cordatum (assembly GCA_963575745.1). Taxonomy (NCBI): domain Eukaryota; class Dinophyceae; order Prorocentrales; family Prorocentraceae; genus Prorocentrum; species Prorocentrum cordatum. Next base: position 220,986 of record CAUYUJ010017550.1, on the reverse strand, counting down.
CTCCTGATGCCTCCTGGGACCTCATGTGGTCTCCTGGGGCCTCCTGGAGCCTGTTGGAGCCTCCTGTGGCATCCTGAGAAGAATCTGCGCCCACGAGCCTGGCCACCAAAACAAGCAAACCGATCGAGACATCCTCAAAATCTGGCCCACCTGGGGGGTGAAAATGAGCGCCTCGCTCGAGACATCCTCCAAATCTGCTCCGAAAGCGAAGGATGTTGAGCCCAGAAACAAGCAAACCGCCTGAGACATCCCCACAAAATGGCCGCGAACGAGCCCGTGCAAACACCCCTGGCGGCTCCTTTAGGGCCACGAGCCTGGCCACCAAAACAAGCAAACCGATCGAGACATCCTCAAAATCTGGCCCACCTGGGGGGTGAAAATGAGCGCCTCGCTCGAGACATCCTCCAAATCTGCTCCGAAAGCGAAGGATGTTGGGCCCAGAAACAAGCAAACCGCCTGAGACATCCCCACAAAATGGCCGCGAACGAGCCCGTGCAACCACCCCTGGCGGCTCCCCTTAGGGCCACGAGCCTGGCCACGAAAACAAGCAAACCGATCGAGACATCCTCAAAATCTGGCCCACCTGGGGGGTGAAAATGAGCGCTCGCTCGAGACATCCTCCAAATCTGCTCCGAAAGCGAAGATGTTGGGCCCAGAAACAAGCAAACCGCCTGAGACATCCCCACAAAATGGCCGCGAACGAGCCCGTGCAAACACCCCTGGCGGCTCCCCTTAGGGGTGCTGAAACCAGCGCCCCGCCTGGAGACATCCTCACAATCTGCTCTCCAAGCGAAGGATGTTGGGCCCAGAAACAAGCAAACCGCCTGAGACATCCCACAAAATGGCCGCGAACGAGCCCGTGCAAACACCCCTGGCGGCTCCCCTTAGGGGTGCTGAAACCAGCGCCCCGCCTGAGACATCCTCACAATCTGCTCTCCAAGCGAAGTCTGAGTATGACTAATACTGTGTATGAGTAAGTCTGGGTATGAGTGAGTCTGTGTATGAGTACGTCTGGGTGTGAGTAAGTCTGTGTATGAGTAAGTCTGTGTATGAGTATGTCTGAGTGTGAGTAAGTCTGAGTATGAGTAGGTCTGAGTATGAGTAAGTCTGAGTATGAGTAAGTCTGTGTATGAGTAAGTCTGAGTATGAGCAAGTCTGAGTATGAGTAAGTCCAACAGGAGGGGAGGAGGAAAGAGGAGGAGGAAGGAGGAGAGGGAGTAGGAGGCGTCCAAGTAATAACAATAACCCCATCTTAGGATATGGGGAACACGAACCCCATCTTAGGATATGGGGAAACATGTCTTCATATGTGTAGTGCATCGTGCCTCCCCCGCGGCGGGTCCCGGCCGTTTGCGCGTTGCCTTTTTGCGAGTAGTGGAACGCGCTTGTCGACTCTTGCCCCCTCGGGCCCGCAGGCGCTTTTGGGGCCAAGCAGGGGCTTCGTTTCGCATTTGGCGCTCCTTCTTTCCGCGGCACGACGGCACCGAAGAGACGAGTGCAGTGACCGTGCAGATTCGTGACCTCGCAAAGACCGTCCATCAAGGCAAGCCAGTCTACCCAAAGTAGATCAGACCCGCCAAAAATTATACCAGACCGCGTGTAACGGCAAGCCAGACCGCTCAAACGTAAACCAGACCCCGCCTAAAAGTAGTTCAGACCCCGCCGAACAGTAGATTACATCGCCCATTCGAGCAAGTCCAAGCACCGATAGTTACGCACCAACGCAAATCAAAGCAAGCCATACCACCCTACGTAGATCGGAACACAGGTATTGCATCACATAGCGCGGAACCGCACTATTTTATGCCACCTAGATCGGATCACATTGCTTGCACCACTTAGTTTGCACCATGCAGCTCCGTATATCCTGCCACATGCATGGTACCACACAGTTCACACCACATAGATCACAACCCACCGAAGAGTACGTTAGCTCCTAATCTATTGCGCTACAGAGCTTGCAACACACATGCAACACAACATGTATTCCACCACGTTGCATGCACCACATAGCTTTCACCACATTGCTTGCACGACGCAGCAAACGCCACATAGATGGCATCACATTGTAGCGTACAGCGTTTGCCTTCGCATCATGCGCTAAGCACCCATGTCGCCTCAACATCGGGATGCGCAGATGCTCCCCGTCCTCCAGTTCCTGCCCCTCATCCCTCCTCATATCGCCTCGCTGTGCGGCCCGTCTTGGAGGCCTACAGGGTTGGCTCGAGGCCATTTTGGGTCATCTCGGATTGGATAAGCTCACGTAGATTGCACCACGGTGCTTCGCATAGACTGTGCCACATAGTTCAGACCGCATAGATTCCACCACAGAAATGACCACGTATATTCTCGTTTGTCAAATAAAATGCGGACCTACCCCTCCCAGATGTATTCGCCCCCAGGGGATGTGCAGTTTACACATGATCCTGCCCCATCGCTCGTTCTACATATGAAAGCGCAGGATCCCAGCCCAACCGGTATCGACCCCATCCCCCTTCACCCCTGGCCAAAAATACAATGCGCGCACATTTGAGCGAAGCAAAAAAAACGGGGTCGTCGGCGCCGACGTTCGCGCGTAAGCTGCCCGCGTAAGCTCGCGCGTAGGCGCCTTCGCTTCAAACGTGGCGTGCCGCCCGGGCGCCCCGCATAAGCCACCGAGTAAGGTCGCTGAGTCACCTTGCGTAAAACCAGTTTTTGATCGTCGCTCCGGATCATTCAACCGATCACTATCCCCATCTCCGTCCTCATCCCGATCCCCACCATCCCACAGCCCCAGTCGGGGACATGCTCCTCGGATCTCGAAGGGAACAGCCTCCAGCCCCATCTGGAGGGGGTACATCGGCCAGCGGGGCTCAGGCCACGCTTGTGGGGATAGGCATCGGTTCAACGATGCTCAGTCGCTCAAGTCTCCATCTTCAAAAAAAAAAAAAGAGACGAATGTCAGGTGGGGAAAAAACACACAGACACAATTAATCGTCGATTCCCAGGAAAATATGGGAGAATATGGGAAGTGGGGGGAAGAAAAAAAAAAACCAAAAAATATGGAAAAAGATGGGGAATCTTTTGATTTGTGTGTATTTATTTGTGTGTCCCAGGGCCCCTTCAGGAAGTGCACACGCGTGCGTCGTCGCGCGCGCCTCCCGCAGTGCTGCGGGCAAGGAGCCCGCGGGTCCGGCCGTGCGCGCCGCCCCAGGCCCAGGAGGGGCCCCGGCGGCGGGCTTTTTCGGCGCGTGGGCGTGGGCGTGGGCGCCTCCTGGGAGGGGGCGGGGAGGTCATCGGGGAGCAGATGCAGTCGGGGCGCTGAAGAAGGAACCCTTTCTCGTTGGGTAGGGGCTCCGTGTTCATTCATTGTTTCACATTTTGCCCCGGGTGATCCCTGGGTTTTCAACGAGAAGTCGAAGCTGAACTCGTGGAGAAGAGGGGCCTCGTTCCTCATTTGGGGTTCCTTAGGTCAGCGCCCCGACTGTACTCCAGGTTTCGTAATGAAAGGGAGAGGGGGTCACAACCCTCCCGGACGAGAAGTTTTAGACTCCCCCAGACCATCCCTGACAGGGCGGCCCTCTGCCCAGGCGCCCCCGAACCCTCCCAAGACAGCTCAAATCAGACCCCCCCCAAATGTGACCCCCCCCCCGCTTTATTATGGCATTTGGAGTACCCATCGGTCGTTGAAAGTCGGTATTTTTTGATTCCCAGGTTACAATATGCTTTAGGCGCCTTCCTACTTCACTGATCGAGTGGCTTCGCCTTTTCCTTCCCCCTTAGGGGGCAGGCGGAGACCCACTCTACCTGGTACCTCCAACGACTTCCTACTTCATGTTTCTACCCATCACTTCTTCCGACTGATGGGTAATCGGGGGACAGATATTGACATAAGCATGAACGTTCGGAGGTCCGCGTAGGTTTCTCAGAGCGGCGCCAGAGCCCCCTGGCGGCGCCTCTGGCGACGCCATAGGCGCGCTCCGCGCGCCAAAGATTGCGGTCCAGCGTCGATCCAAGAAATCCGCGCGGACCTCCGAAACTTTATGCCACTCGCCTCCTCCTCCTCCTCCCTCCTCCTCCTCCTTCTTCCTCCTCCTCCTCCTCCCTCCTCCTCCTCCTCCCCCATCCTCCTCCTCTCCTCCCTCCTCCTCCCCTCTCCTCCTCCTCCTCCTCCTCCGCCTCCTCCCCTCCCTCCTCCTCCTCCTCCTCCTCCTCCTCCTCCTCCTCCTCCTCCTCCTCCTCCTCCTCCTCTTGTTTCTCGAGGGAAGGAGAAGGAGCGCTGGCCGCAGGGGAGAGGCAGCAGGCTCGAGGGCGGGGGCGGCCGGAGCGACTGCGGACCTCACGCCACGGGGGCGGAGCACTGCCGGCGTCGTGGGTCAAGCCTGGGGTCGGCGCCTAAGAGACAAACGGATGAGGGCGGAGGAGGAGGGGGAGGAGGAGGGGGAGGAGGAGGAGGAGGAGGAGGTGGAGGAGGAGGAGGAGGAGGAGGAGGTGGAGGAGGAGGAGGAGGGCGGAGGAGGAGGGGTCGGCGCCTAAGATCAGGAGCGAAAGAAGGACGTACACGTACATGAATCCACGCTGGTGTCGAGAGGTCGCATTGCGCGAATGTTCGTATCACGCGGCAGGTCTCGCGGGTCACGGGGCCGTGTTCATGTACATAGCTGGGCGCGTACGTCCTTCGTGGGCTCCCTATAAGAGAGGGGGGTCAGTGCAAACGGGGGTCAGCCAGGGCACCGGATCCTGCAGGATCCTGCGAAGACCCTCTCTGGCTGACCCGGGTTAGCGAGCCGCTCGTGGCCGCGAGGTGGAGACAAACGGAGGTGGACAGAATCCCCAACAGTGACACGTCGATGAGTGAATTGTCCGTTTTCGGTTCTCGAGATGTTGCCGTGGCCGTGAATTTCCAGGCCTGCGCCCGCCGGGTTTGGGCCTCAGGTCGTTTTCACGAAACCACGTTTTGCTAAAGGGGGGTCTGTCCATCCCCGAGACAAACGGGGGTCAGCCAGGGCACCGGATCCTGCAGGATCCTGCGAAGACCCTCGCTGGCTGACCCGGGTTGGCGGAGGTGGCCGCGCGAGGCGGCCGCGCATATTGGTTGACCCGCGTTTGCGAAGACCTGCATTGCAGTTTTTACCTAACAGCTTGTGCTGATAGGTTTCTAGTAGGGTCAAAAGAGAGCATCATGACACTCCAGGGGGGTCCGGGCGGAAGCCGGCAGAAACCGGGAGAATCCAGCGGAGCTCATTTTTAGCCAACAGTTACACACTTCGTGGTCTTCGAGGTCCCAGAACTCCATTCTTGGGCCACATTCTGAATGCCCGGAGCCAACTGTAGGCCACTTCGTGGTCCTCGAATTCCCAGAACTCCATTCCTGGGCCACATTTTGAATGCCCGGAGCCAACTGTAGGCCACTTCGTGGTCCTCGAGTTCCCAGAACTCCATTCCCGGGCCAGATTTTGAATGCCCGGAGCCAACTGTACGCCACTTCGTGGTCTTCGAGTTCCCAGATCTCCATTCCTGGGCATGATTTTGAATGCCTGGAGCCAACTGTAGGCCACTTCGTGTTCTTCGAGTTCCCAGAACTCCATTCCCGGGCCACATTTTGAATGCTGAGGCAGGCTGATGCTGAGGCTGAGGCAGGCTGAGGCTGAGGCAGGCTGAGGCTGAGGCCGAGGCTGAAGGCAGACTGAAGCTGAGGCTGAAGCAGGCTGAGGCTGAGGCTGAGGCAGGCTGAGGCTGAGGCTGAGGCAGGCTGATGCTGAGGCAGGCTGAGGCTGAGGCTGAGGCTGATGCAGGCTGAGGCTGAGGCAGCCTGAGGCTGAGGCCGAGGCTGAAGGCAGATTGAGGCTGAGGCTGAAGCAGGCTGAGGCTGAGGCAGAGGCAGGCTGAGGCTGAGGCTGAGGCAGGCTGATGCTGATGCAGGCTGAGGCTGAGGCTGAGGCTGATGCAGGCTGAGGCTGAGGCAGGCTGAGGCTGAGGCCGAGGCTGAAGGCAGACTGAGGCTGAGGCTGAAGCAGGCTGAGGCTGAGGCTGAGGCAGGCTGAGGCTGAGGCTGAGGCAGGCTGATGCTGAGGCAGGCTGAGGCTGAGGCTGAGGCTGATGCAGGCTGAGGCTGAGGCATGGCTGAGGCTGAGGCCGAGGCTGAAGGCAGACTGAGGCTGAGGCGAGGCTGAAGCAGGCTGAGGCTGAGGCTGAGGCTGAGGCAGGCTGAGGCTGAGGCTGAGGCTGAGCAGGCTGATGCTGAGGCAGGCTGAGGCTGAGGCTGAGGCTGAGGCTGAGCAGGCTGAGGCTGAGGCAGGCTGAGGCTGAGGCAGGCTGAGGCTGAGGCCGAGGCCGAGGCAGACTGAGGCTGAGGCTGAAGCAGGCTGAGGCTGAGGCTGAGGCAGGCTGAGGCTGAGGCTGAGGCAGGCTGAGCTGAGGCAGGCTGAGGCTGAGGCTGAGGCTGATGCAGGCAGGCAGGCTGAGGCTGAGGCCGAGGCTGAAGGCAGACTGAGGCTGAGGCTGAAGCAGGCTGAGGCTGAGGCTGAGGCAGGCTGAGGCTGAGGCTGAGGCAGGCTGATGCTGAGGCAGGCTGAGGCTGAGGCTGAGGCTGATGCAGGCTGAGGCTGAGGCAGGCTGAGGCAGGCTGAGGCTGAGGCGAGGCTGAAGGCAGACTGATGGAGGCTGAAGGCTGAGGCTGAGGCTGAGGCAGGCTGAGGCTGAGGCAGGCTGAGGCTGAGGCTGAGGCAGGCTGAGGCTGAGGCTGTGACTGCGACTGCCGTTGCCACTGCGACTGCCATCGCGAATGCGACTACGACTGCGAGAACAGCAGAATTCTACAACAGGATTCTCATCTGAATCTTAACGGGAATGCTTCCAGATATGCTCCTGCACATCGCTGTTAGGTTGCTTTGCCGGGATAATTTGGTTTCCTGCTGACCCGGGTCTGGATTGACCCAGGTCAGAAGATCCCCGACGGGGGAGGGCCCGGAGGGAGGGGGGAGGGGGTTCAGCGGAGGTAAAGGTACCCATACCTCTACCCTTCGCCCGTTTTCCTCTTTTTGGGCCTCCTGGGCGGCCTTCGTCGCCACCGCTGGATTCCCCTCGAACTCCTGGTCAGAACGCACCCTGGGAGAGGTCCGGGGGCTAGCGGTATGGGTACCTCGTGGTCTCCCCATGGGTGTTGCGCTCCCGATTCTTGCTGCGCTTCTCCTGCCGCTCTTGCCCCCTCCCCGTGCCCCTCCTCGCTCAGTGTCATTTATCCGATCCCTATCCCCATCCCCATCCCCTTCGAGACCCCCATCACATTACCCCCCCACCCCCCCAGTTGGGGATGCACCCCTCGAAACCCAAAGGGAACGGCCTATATGCCCATCTAGGGGGGTAAATCGACAAATGGGGTCCGCCCAGGCCACGCCGCTGGGGATGGGGATCGGATAAGCGATACTCAGCCTCCGATCCTCGACATGGGCGCTTTCTGGCAATGGCCGCCTTGGCCACGCGTCTTTCGTTCCAGTCACGCAGCCACAGCTGCCGCCATCAGCTGCCCAATCGATCAGTCAATCCTGTCATGGCTGGCGCCAACATCGCAGAGCGAATTTCTTTTGGAAAACGATAGGATGGGCCAGGAGTGTCCTGGAGAAGTTCGTTCCGGATTTCGAGGCGAATTTCGTGCGGAGCTTCTTCTGGCCAGGAATAAAGACGAAACAAACAAATCCACGCGAAATGCACTCCGCTCTTCGCTCGCCGCTTCAGGGCTCCTGCACCGACAGCAGTCCACGCAAAAACCCGCTGCAGCACGCCTGCAAGGTCGGTGCAGCGAGTCCTGCCCCCTGCCTGTCTCCGCCAACTGCCTGCCTCCCGGCGCCGCCCTTCCCGGGGCCGCTCCCGCCGCTGGCCGCCGCCGCCTCGGAGTGCCCGCCGCGCCCGGCCCAGTTCGGCTTCATGGGCTCGCTGGAGATCTTCTCGCGGGCCGCCATCGACGTCTACAACCAGCACCAGGGCGACTGCCTAGTGGCCAGCCCGCCCCACGACGCCCCCGGCGATGGCCTTTCGTTGGGGGAGGCGGAGGGTGCGTCCACCTGTGCTTGCAAGGTTCTGTCTAGGCCAGCGCCTCTCTGGCGACGTGCCCTTCGCAGGACGTGGGATGCGAAGTCAGGGAGAGGAGGGGGAGGGAGAAGGAGGCGGGAAGAGGAGGAGGAGGAGGAGGAGGAGGAGGAGGAGGAACAGGTGCAATAAACATGATGATACTGCTGCTGATGGTGATGGTGATGGTGATGGTGGTGGTGATGGTGATGGTGATGGTGATGATGATGGTGCTGCTGATGCTGATGATGTTGATGATGATGATGATGATTACGACGACCGACGACGACTACTATGACAACGACGAACGACGACGACGATGACGATGATGAGGGTGATGATGATGGTGATGATGATGATGGTGATGACGATGACGATGACAATGATTATGATGATGCTGATAATGCTGATGTTGATGATGTTGATGATGTTGATGATGATCATGGTGATGATGCTGCTGCTGATGATGGTGGTGGTGATGATGATGAGGATGATGGTGGTGGTGGTGATGCTGATGTTAATGATGATGCTGATGATAATGAGGATGAGGATGAGGATGATGATGCTGATACTGCTGATGATGATAATGCTGCTGCTGATCATGATGGCTCTGATGATACTGATGAATTCGCTGCTGCTGATGATGATAATGATGAGGATGGTGATGGTTCGGGTGATGCTGATGATGATGCTGATGCTGCTGCTGATGATGATGCTGTTGGTGTTGTCGATGATGATGATGCTGGTGATGATGATGCTGACGAGGATGATGATGATGATGATGATGATGATGATGATGATGATGATGATGATGATGATGGTGATGAGGATGATGGTGGTGATGATGACGATGATAATGATGGTCGTGATGATGATCATAATACTGGTGATGATGATGCTGCTGATAATGATGGTGATGACGATGATGATGCTGCTGTTGTTGATGATATGGTGCTAGTGATACTGATGCAGAATAGAATGAGTATGATGACGATTATGATGAGGGAAACGATGCTGATGATGATGTCAACGATGATGATGATGATGATGATGATGATGATGATGATGATGATGATGATGATGATGATGATGATGCTGATGATGATGATGATGATGATGACGATGACGACGATGATGACGATGACGACGATGATGATGCTATTGATGATGCTGATGCTGCTAATAAAGATGCTGCTGATGATGCTGATGATGCAGCTGATGATGATGGTGATGATGGTGGTGGTGATGATGATGGTGATGCTGATGGTGACGACGATGATGATGACACTGATGATGATTATGATGATGATGCTGATGCTTATGATGATGTTGACGATGATGATGCTGCTGCCGATGATGATGATTATGATTATGGTGATGATGACGATGGTGATGATGATGCTGATGATGACGATCATGATGCTGTTGCTGATGATGATGATGACGACGAGGAGGAGCAGGAGGATTAGGAGGAGGATGGTGTAGGTTGTGGTACTGCTGCTCATTCTAATTGCCAGGCTGAGAAAGCAAAGGATGAGGAGGAGGACGAGGAGGAGGAGGCGGAGGAGGGAAGGAAGATAAGGCGCGAAGGAGGTACGTGACGATGTCGACGGGGGAGCGCGAAGGCGGGGCGAAGCGACGGTTGCAGGACGGCGCCGCGCCAGTGGTCCTCTCCTTGGCAGCGCCAGCGCTTGCGTCGCGCCAGAACACCGCGCGGATGGTGTTGTTCAAGCTTGGCGTCTCCCCTCCTCCTCCTCCTCCTCCTCCTCGCCTCCTCCTCCTCCTCCTCCTCCGTCCTCCTCCTCCTCGTCCTCGTCCTCCTCCTCCTCCTCCTCGCCTCCTCCTCCTCCTCCTCTCCTCCTCCTCCTCTCCCTCCTCCTCCTCCCTCCGCCTCCTCCTCCTCCTCTCCTCCTCCTCCTCCTCCTCTCCTCCTCCTCTCCTCCTCCTCCTCCTCCTCTCCTCCTCCTCCTCCTCTCCTCCTCCTCCTCCTCCTCCTCCTCCTCCTCCTCCTCCCTCCTCCTCCTCCTCCTCCTCCTCCTCGTCCTCCTCCTACTCCTCCTCTTTTCCTTCCTCCTCCTCCTGCTCCTCATGGGCACTATGTCACGCTTGAGCTGACAGCTGCAGGAGTGGAGGAGGAGGAGGAGGAGGATTTCAAAATTGTAGGTGCGGCCAGGTATCTCGGAGTCTTCCTTGGGTTCAATCATGCGGCTGCCTCCTCCTGGGCCCACCGTCTCTCGGAGCTTCGGGAAAAAGGTTCAGTCATATTAATTATGAGCCTGAAGCTTGGGCTTCTGGCGAGCTTTTTGGCTCACAACCTTATCGGCTTCCCCGTGGTCAGGTTCGTTGGCCAGTTTACCACCACTAGAACGAGGCTATCTCCAGTGAAGGTCTCCAGTCCATCTCGACTGGCCCGTGGCACGCGTTCCCGCCGAAGCTGCTGCAGTATTCCATGACCATCGTGTCACCGCTCGAGCCGCGCCATCTCGAATTCGAATGTCGAGCTGCTGCGTACAGGCTCGCAGTCAGACGTCACCAACTTTCTCTTCACGGAACGCCTGGGAAGATGCGATGGACGATGACGAAGGAACGTTTCCTAAACCCCAAGTGCCAGGCTTGGGCAGATCAGGCGATATTTTGCCACTTCTCCGGGGTCCAGGACCAGATTAAGGTGGGGCACCGAAGCCCGTTCGCGACCGTCACTCGTCCGACCCTCAGAAGTGTGCCTTCAAGTTCTTGCATGCTCGCTCGAACATCCCCTCAGCCGCTCAGCTGCTCTTCCCACGCCTTCAGCATTTCGGTTCACAGGCTACCCAGGCTGAGGCTGCCCGCATGGTTATCAATATTGGTTTTTTGGCGAGCCCCCCCCTCTACATCACTGCAACACCGTTGAGAGCTATGTGTAATTGGTGGTGTACGTCTCGGAGAATTAGACACTATGGGAGGGAAGATTATGACGTGTCGGTTCGGATGCAGGGCGGTGGGAGGTGATTACGTTCGTCACTACTATGAGTGTCCTGTAGCCCTGAGTGCCCGAATTAAGCTTGTTCCTAGCCTGACAGCCCATTTTCCAGCCTGTTTCTGAAATTGTTGACGCTTCGCGAATCCCCACCAGCAGGAGTGCTTGCCACCCTCCCGCGCAGCCTGCCGCTGCTTGGTGAGTGGACCGGCCGGCCTGCGGCGCGTTTAGTACCTAATTAGGCCGCTTCCGTGTCCCGGAGCGCTTCTGACTCCGCTTGCGCCTTCGCTGGTGGACGCGACCGAAAAAAAATCCCCACCAGCCCATCCAGAAACGATGCCCAGAGGAATTGCCTCGATCAGGGAAACGGGCAGCACACAGAGGAAGCCATTATGAGACATCCTTGGATATTCTGAGCCATCTTGGAAATCATGTTGGGCTCCCCCAGGCGCTCTTGATCTTAATCAATGCCCCCCAAGGGGCCAACATGTGGCTAAAACCTTGGTGCAATCAATGATTTGGCATTCTCGCCGAGGCCTCTTGGCGCATCTTGGGTGCCTCTGAGGGGTCTTTTGGGACCTCTTGGGGGTCTCTTGGGGGCCTCCTGGGGGCCTCTTGGGGGCCTCTTGGGGCCATCTTGGGGCCATCCTGGGACCTCTTGGGACCTCCTGGGCGCTTCTTGGGGCCATCTTGGAGGAGATCGATCAAACAAGAGGGGAGCATTAATTAGCGTCCCCCCCCCCAGGAGGCCAACATGGGGCCAACACCATAGTAAAACCAATGATTTTGGCTTCCTCGCCGAGGCCGTTTTGGCATTCTCGCCGAGGCCTCTTGGAGCATCTTGGGTGCCCCTGGGGGGTCTCTTGGGGGCCTCTTGGGGGTCTCTTGGGGGCCTCCTGGGGGCCTCCTGGATGCCTCTTGGGGCCATCTTGGGGCCATCTTGGGGCACCCTTGTGAGCCTTGGGGGCCATCTTTGGGCCATCTTGGGTGGGATCGATCACAGGAGGGGGGGGGTACGGATTACAGTCGCCCCCCCAGGAGGCCAACATGGGGCCAAAAGCATAGTACAATCAATGATGTTGATTTCCTCGCCGAGGCCGTTTTGGACGCCCTGGCACCTCGCGACACCCCCTGTCCAGGTCCAGGGGAGGGGGTAGGGGGAGGGGTCAAGACCCCCTCCCCGCCCACAAGCCGTCTCGCTCACTCCCACCCGCCCTCCCAACACATACGTAGCACCTTAGTCTGGCCCGAGCCTCAGCATATTCAGCAGTCGTCTTTGGATGGGCAGCTACTGGGGGCCAATCCGCCGCCGCCGCCGCCTCCGCCGCCGCCGCCGCCGCCGCCGCCGCCGCCGCCCGCCGCCGCCGCCGCCGCCCGCCGCCGCCGCAGCCGCCGCCGCCGCCGCCAAGTGTACTCTGTATTGTTTTTTGACAGGGATGGTGGGGGGGGGGGGGCGCATCGGGTTGGCTGCGCATGTTCCGAATTTGGAGGCAGAGTGTGTTTTGTATGGTTTTTTTCAAGGGATGGTGGGGGGGGTGTTGTCATGGACTCGGGTTGGCCCCCAGTCGCCTGGGGGAGGGGGTGTTTATCAATAGGGAACAGTGATAAACCCCTCCCCGAAGGGGAACAAGGAGGGGTGGAGGAGGAAACGCTCTAAACCACCTACGCCCAGAGAGCTGGTGGGATTCCTCATCTGCCCCGTTTGTTGCTTCACAAAATTCGTTTTGATTGTCATCTTCACTTGCATGCGTTGGGGATATCCTCTGACCTCCTCCTGTCCACCCCTAATGCCTTCCGTGATCGCGATCAGATTTCGGCCCCGCTGACCTTTTTCCTTAATGGAGGAATCGTGTAGGGCTGTCGCCAAGACGGACAGCATCGTCAGGAGCCGCCTGCAGTAGGCGGACACCCAGAACTGCGGGCCAAGGCAGAACAGCTTGGTCGGGTCGGTCATCCATTATATCTTCCCCCTTGGTGGCACTCCCTCCTCCTCCTGGGCGCTGGGCGCTGATGGCATTGGTGTCATTGGTGACGTTGCCTCCTCCTCCTCCTCCTCCTCTGCCAATGCCTCCTCCTCCTCCTCCTCCTCCTCCTCCCTCGTCCTCCTCTCTCGTCCTCCTCCTCCTCCTCCTGCTCCTCCTCCTCCTCCTCTTCTTTATCCTCCCCTCCTCTTCCTTCTCCTCCTCCTCCTCCTCCCCCCCCTCCTCCTCCCCGCCTCCTCCTCCTCCTCCTCCTCCTCCTCCTCCTCCTCCTCCTCCTCCCCTCCCGACTCCTCCTCCTCCTCCTCCTTCTCCTCCTCCTCCTCCCTCCTCCTCCTCCTCATCATCATCATCATCTCAATCATCTATCATCCTCATCATCATCTCTTTTCTCTTGAACGTCTCCTCCCTGTCACACTCCTCATCTCACCATCACCATCACCATCACCATCATCATCATCATCATCATCCTCATCATCATCATCATCATCATCACATCATCATCATCATCATCATCATCATCATCAGCATCATCATCATCATCATCATCATCATCACCATCACCATCACTATCATCATCATCGTCATCATCATCATTATTATCATTATTAGTATTATTATCATTATTAGTATTATTACTAGTAGTATTAATGCTTATTATTAGTATTATTCGTATTATTATTGCTATTGTGATGATGATGATGATGATGATGATGATGATGATGATGATGATGATGATGATGATGATGATGATGATGATGATGATGATGATGATGATGATGATGATGATGATGATGATGATGATGATGATGATGATGATGATGATGATGATGATGATGATGATCATCATCATCATCATCATCATCATCATCGCCTTCCTCCTTTCTCCCCCCCACCCGCTCCCCGCTCCTCTTTACGCAGCGCGGCTCAGCGCGTCCCCAGGTCCGCGCGGACGCTTGGCGCGTCCAGCGGCGCGCCGCGGGCGGTTGTCGCGGGACCCCCCAGACCCTGGGGGGGCCCAGCTTCAGTTCTCAGAGGGGGGGAAGAGGAGGGAGGCCGCCATGTCCTTTCTGCATCCCCTATCCCGACCGCGTAGCGTATCTTGCCGGTAGCGCCGTATTCGGGATATTCGCAGGCAGCGTGGTAGCCGAAATACGGGGTTAACGGTGCACGTGCAGTGCAGCGCTGTAGCGCTATAGGCATCTGGCCTCGTAGCCTGTCAGTGTCCCCTGCGCCCCACGGGGTGCTGCGCTCCGGGGCCAGCAGGTGGTGCCGTCCAGCCAGCGGGCCGTGGCCGACGTCTCGTCCAGCCTCTCCACAGCGCAGTCGTGGTACGTCTTGCCGAGCCTGCCTTGTACTGCGTCGCCGATGGCGATCGGTTTCTTGACGTGCCGGGGGTTTCCAGCTGCGGCTCGGTTGAGTTGCTTCTGTTAGGACTGGAGCTCGAAGCTGTCCTGCGTCTTCTCGCTGCCAGTGGGCCCCCTCGTCGCATGCAACGGTTTTGCTTATGGCTCTCGAGGCTCCGCTGGTGGCTCTCGTATTTCAGCTGGTAGCCCCTGGAGCTTAGTTGCTCGCGTAGCTCAGCAGGTGGCCTTCGTAGCTGAGCTGGTGGCTCTCGAAGGTCCTGCTCGTGGCCCTTGCAGTTGAGCCCGTTGCCCTGGTAGCTCTGCGGGAGGCTCCCGTAGTTTTGCTTGCTTACGGCCCGCATAGCTCAGGTTGTGGCCCTCGTAGCTCAGCAAGTGGCCCTCGTAGCTGAGCTGGTGGCTCTCGAAGCTCAACACGTGGCCCTTGCAGTTGAGCTCGTTGCTTGGTAGCTTTGCGCGATGCTCCCGTAGTTTTGCTTGTGACCCGCGCAGCTCAGGTTACTTATGGCTAGCGTAGCTCAGCAGGTGTCCCTCGCAGCTGAGCAGGTGGCTCTCGAAGATATGCTCGTGTCCTTTGCAGTTGAGCCCGCCGCCTTGGTAGCTCTGCGGGGGGATCTCGTAATTTTGCTCGTGGCCCGCGTAGCTCAGGTTGTGGGCTTCGTAGCTCAGCATGCGGCCGTCGTAGCTGAGCTGATGGCATTCGAAGGTCGTATTGGTTGTTGGGCGCTGTGGTGTGCTCGGAACAGTTCACGTGCTCCGTGAAGCCATCGAAGAACACGTGCATCAGCGCGTTGCCGACGTCGTCGGGGCTGCGTGATCTTGATGTTGTTGTCGGCGTGGCCCCAAGCAGGGGTCGAGAGCAACGGTCCTTGTGGTGAGCGATGTGGTCTATCGCCGGCCGAACTGTGATGGCCGCGCTGGCCGCCGCTTCGGCCCCCCTGCGGGGCACATGGGGGAGGGATCGGGCGATCGCGGCTTCCTCCTCCTCCTCCTCCTCCTCCTCCTTCTCCTCCAGCCTCCCGTGGACCGCCTCCAGGCTTTGGGGCACTTGAACATGAATGTGTGACGAAAATCTACCCCCATGAGGGTTGGGGAGGGGTCGCGAGCGGTCCCGGACTTTTGCGGCCTGCGGGCTGAAGCGAATCCGTGTATGTCTGGGCCCCGCCAGAACATCGGCACCGACGGCGGCGAGGACTTCTACATGAAGACCTGCATGGACGCCATCGGTGCCCGCGCCGTCCGCGCCGCTCGCCTGTTGCCCTGCGAGCAATTTGTGGTGCAGCGACAGCGCCACCGTTGAGCGCAGAAGCGGAGAAGGAGCAGGAGCAGGAGCAGGAGCAGGAGGAGGAGGAGGCGGAGGAGGAGGAGGAGGAGGACGAGGAGGAGGCGGAAGAGGAGGAGGAGGTGGAGGAGGAGGAGGAAGAAGAAGAAGAGGAGGACGAGGAGGAGGCGGGAGGAGGAGGAGGAGGAGGAGGAGGAGAGGAGGAGGAGGAGGAGGAGGAGGACAGATGTGCGGTAGCAGCCACTTCCCTCAACAGCACGGTGCGCGCGCGCGCTCGCAGACGAGCGCACGTCCCGCCTCCGCGCGCCCTTGCCCGGCCCGGAACGGCGCCGCGCGGCCCGGTTCTCACGCATCCCGAGCCTTCCCACCTCCTCCTCCTCCTCCTCCGCCCTCCTCCTCCTTCCTCCTCCTCTCCTCCTCTCTCCCTCCTCCTCCGCCTCCTCCTCCTCCTCCTCCTCCTCCTCCTACTCGACCTCCGACGGCTGGGCTTTTCCGAGTCGCCGCCTCCCGGAGCTTTCGATTTCTTCCCTGGGCGCTCGTTTTTCCTCGAGCAACTCGGGGGCGGTCCCTGGGGCCCCAGGAACGGCCCCCAGGCGCCGACAATGACGGGGCGCCTCCTGCACGCTGGGTTGTCGGGTCGCCAGAGGTCTGGTCTTTTTCTGCCACGGAGCCCGATTTGGTCATGATGCGTGGTCGTCCCTCGCACGAGGTGTTGGCCACATGGAGGACCTGAGCCTCCTGCGGGACAGATACGACTTCGTCGCGTTCCCTGGGGACTTCGGCGAAGATACAAACTGGACAAACATAATCGACCTGCAAACAAACGGCACCACCCCACCCACGGCCCTCTATGTTGCTCTTCGGCCCGTCGGGGGCCGCAGCGCATACCACGCAAAAGCCCACGCCAGATGTCCTGTTATATGCTAAGCCCCCTGGGGCCGTAGGTGGCGTGGTGTCGTTTGTTTTCTGGTCCATAATTTGTCCGAGGCCCTGGTGGATTTCTTTAGGTCGACGCTGGACGCGACAGGAACAGCGCCGCTGGCGCCGCCATGTGAGGTCTAGCGCCGGCGGAGGGAATCTGCGGGGACCTCCGAGGTACGACCGGAATGGGCACGGAAGACATTTGGACGAAGACCAACAGCAGCTACGGTCGGACCGAGGTATAAGATCGAGGTCGGTTCGAGGAAGGTACCGTAGTGTTCTTCGTGTGTGTTGGATGCTCTTGTGCATCCTCAGGGAGGGCATCCTCAAGTGTTCTTGAGTTTGGG
>CAUYUJ010017550.1:184094-199094 GCA_963575745.1 Prorocentrum cordatum | reverse complement strand
ATTATGGTGATGATGATGCGGTCCCCTCGCGCACACCCTCATCCGCCAGGAACGCGCGTTGCCCTAGCGCCCCAAGCCGCGTTTCAATACGAAACGGTGGTGATGCAGATGATGAAACTTATTGTTATGTGCAGCCTGAACACGTGCAGCTTCTTAAGCACTTTCAGGATAAATATGATATACGTGATGTTGTCTCAATATGATCGACAGTGGTGGTGAGGGTGATGGTGATGGCGGTGATGGCAATGGAATGGCATTGAAGATACTCAAGATGAAAGGGAATCGTGTAGCTATGATAAAGGTGATGCTGCTGACGATTGTGATGCTGGTAGGTCACATCCTGAGCGTTGTCTGCTTCACATTTTCCGCCTCGTCGCTGCGCGCGAGCCCGAGATCGCCAAAAGGTGTGTGTGTGAGTGTTTTTTTTTGGGGGGGGGCGCGAGCGCGCTCGTTGCCCCGCGTGCCTGGGTTCTCACGCGCGCCCGTGCCAGCATGACCGACCCCTTGGGATCTGCACCTCGAGCATGGCCCGACGTTCATGGGACTAAGAAGATGTTCGCCTGCAGTGACATGGTCACGGAGGTCAAGAACTTCAATATCATCCAAGGCTGATCAACCGAAGCCCATGCATCTGCTTTGTTGTGTACTAACGTGAACGCCAATCCGAAGTGAACTCGGCCACGGGCTGGGCTGGTTTTGGCTGGCGGCGCGGCGGCAGTTACAAGTTCTTCGTGCTTCGCGCGCTGTCAGTAACCTCACCCAGAAACGATGCATCGACGAACTACTAATGCCGTAGTCGCTTGCTCAAGGCCGCTTGAAGACCTATTGACGGCCCCCGCTGGCTACGATGGTGGCATCGGCTTTGGAAGCGGTGCCCGCTGATCAACCCACGCCCAAAGAGACTGATGGGATTTTGTTGTCTCGAGGTCGCCTGCGAGCAAATCCATATCACTCGTGACCAGATCAACTGAGCAAACCGTAATGTATGGGGTTGTGGAGGTGCGCGTGCGTCAGGGGCCCCGCGGCGTGCGCATCGTTCGCCGCTAGCCTTCGCAATCGAGTTTGACTGCGTAGTGGGTCGACCCAACCAAATCAATGGCACCCGTGTGTTTTGTGCTTCTCTTCCCATTTTGTCTACATTCCTGTGGCACTGGAGGTTTGCGCGCGTCTTGCGTCTTCCTGCGCGCCCTCTTCAATCGTGCTCGGCCGTGCGCAGCGGGCGCGGGATGGGCGACGGTGTGATGGGCGGCAGACCATCTCGTCTCAGCTGCGTTTCCAGGGCCGCCTTCTGGGCGGTCTGACTCTGCTGCGCCATCGCGCAATGAGCGCCGCTGGGCGCGGGGGGCAAGGCGCAGAGGCAGAGCAAGCCCCGTCTGATAACTCATCCTGCGCCGGAATCGATGGCGAGGGGCCGCTAGGCCACCCGTGCCGCTGGCACCATGTTCATTTGGCAAGCGCCCCGCCCATCCGCTCCGAACCCTGTGGCGGCCCCCGTCCGAATCTCCCCCCCCCCCCGGCGGGCCCTCGTGCGTGCGCCCGCCCCCCCCCCCCCCCCCCCTGCGACGCGCGTCTCCCAGCGGCCCGCAGGGTGGCCGAGGGGCGCGATTCCACCTGGGCGTCGCCCGCCCACCGGATCAGAGGATGAGCAAGCCAGCGCGGCTTGTTCCTTTTAAAGCGAGACCGTTACATGATTGGGCATGGGGGAAGATTTGCAGCGCTGGTGGGCAGCGCTGCTGTCGCGGCGCAGAGGTCGCATCGACGGGGTCGCGGGGGTCGAACCCCAGGAACGTTCGCGTCGCTGCGATTTGGAAGCATGTGAATGGGTGCCTGGTCCTTCGCAGGCTGGGCGCGCTTGAATCGCAGCGCCGCATGCGGCGTCTTCGCGATGCGTTTGCTGAATCACCCAGATTAGAGTTTCATGATTTACTCGGCGCGGGAAAGAAGTCGGCGCCCTGGAGCGGTGCATCGAGGTGCCCCAGGGCAGAGTCGCATGCCAAACGTGGCGGTGCACCGTGGCGCCGGCGTGGATTGTCACGCGGGTCATGGTCGATTTGTCGGGGGGCGCGGGCAGGTTGCGCCTTCGCAAGCCGCGCTTTTCAGGCATTGCGACGCCCCTTGCGCGAGATATCTTTTGTTGCCAGCTGCGTGGCCAATATTTGTTTTTGGGCCCGACGTCGAGTTCCCCGGGCCCGTTGGGCGCCCCGCGCGGCGGGCGCGGGGCGGCGCCAACTTGGCAGCGCCATTTAATATCCGCGGGGGCGGGGCGGAGAGGCAGAAGGGCGATCTTGCAGGCGTCGTCGCGTTCGTGCTTTCAGGCGCTACCGGGCCGACTCGGGCCTCGTCTTTCTCGTTGCACTGTGCGCGGCCACTGTCTGCCGCGGCCGAGGTGTCAGAGCGCTGCGCTGACGCGTGGAGAGACTTTTGGAGCGTCACCAGGTGGACTTTTGAAGGTGCTTGCATGTGGAACACGCCCCGCGAGAGATGATCTTGGCCCAGCCTCTCTGCCGCCCCCCCTCTCGCGAGCGCGGCGCCGAGGCTGGCGGGGGGCGGTCGGGCGACGTCGGGGGCGAGGGCGCGGGGGGGAGGCGGCGGCGCGCGCGTCGGCAGATCTATCGGGCTCTGTGCGTGAGCGAGTATATGTTCACAGGCGCGCGCGCATGGGCGCGCGCTGCGCGCGCGCCTCGGCCCTTCAAGTTCGGCGCGCGGGCGGGGGGGCAGGGGCGGGGGCGGGCCGTTGGGCGCGGGCGCCTTGTCGCCTTTTCTGACGTCGCCGCTCTAGCTAAGTTATTCAGTGCCCTTCCCTCGGGCTCCCTTTTGATTTCCCTTCCTTCTCGCCTGGCCCAGCGAAGTCCCCCTCGTCGCCCCCCTCGGCTCTTCTCGAGGGGGCTCCTTCTCGGAGAGCCTCTCGGGGGCGTCGCGAAAATTTCCACCGGCGTCTTGGGCGCCCCCCGGCGGCCTCCGGGGTTCCTTCGGGCCGCCCGCGCCAGGCCGCGGTTTCCCTCAACGACGCGGCCGCGATCTGGGGTGCTTCGGGGGGCGTCTCGGGGCCATCTTGGGGCGTCGTGGGGTTGTGTTCAGGCCATCTTGGAATCTTGTCCTGGCGTCTCGGGGCTCTTCCGGACTGCCTGGAAGCCCTCTTCGGATAATTTCGGGGCGATTTCCGGGCCTCCCGGGCGGTCTCGGACGCTCGGGGAACCGCGGGGCAGAGTGTGCTCTCTTAACCAGATAGAAACATGATAGAATCATGTTTGTTCGGGCGCATTTGACAGCTTCTCTGGTCTTCTTTGAGTCGTCTTCGGGCGTCTGCTGGGTGTCCAGGGCCATTCGGCCGCTGACCGACTCGGGCTGGTTGGTGAGGCCCGCGATGGGCTTCCTGGAGCCCCAGACAGCCTGGGGGGGCCTCCTGCAGGGCGGCCACGAGGGGCCCCCGGCCCGCGGGCTCGGGGGGGCCCGTCTCGGGGTGGGAAGGGGGTGTTTTCCCAACGCCCCCAGCTTGAATATGTGCGCGCGTGCGCAGATATGTGTGCGTGAATACGCGCGCATGCGCGCGCAGCCACGCAGATAATCTGGATCAGCTGCGTTTGTAACGCGCGCGAGTCGAGCGCCGCACGACCCCGCGCGCGGCGGACGGTGGGTTGTTGCAGCGATATTTCACCGACTGACTGTTGGAGATCGCTGGTTGCTGGGTAGCTTCTCCGCGGCAATGCAAACCTTTCAGAGCCTGGTTGCACGGTGTCATTGGCTATCTGGAGTTCACCTCGCAGCGCTCCGGCACCCCCGCGCCGGACAGCAAAGAAGTTGCGGTGTCTTATTTGCCGAGGAACGCGGTGTGCGACATCGCGCATTAGAGGCGCTGTGTCCCAGTCAAGCGAACAGCGACTAACGCATTGCAGCACAAGGCGGCCGCGACGCCTGTCGCCCCCTCCCAGGCGCTGCGCGAACAGTCGCGCCCAATATCTTGAAGTGGCGCGCGCGGAAAATATGCAGGCCCTCTCGCAGCTCGCAGCGGCGCGTCAGAACCTCGTTCGAACTGCGCTGTAGCACGCTGCCCGCGCGCCCCAGAAGCGCTGGGCGCGCGGGGGAATTTGGAGGGATATGCACGTTTCGAAACCGAACAGCCCCCGCCCCGACCACCCCTGCATGAGTAAGTCCATGAAAGCAGCCCAACATATATGGATGATGCCTACACGTGGTTTGGACGTCTGCGAATTGGCAGGCGGGGCCAGGGCGCATGCGTGCAGCGTGCGTCGACAATTTGGTCAGGTATTATTTCGTGTTGGGCATAATTGGCATGTGCATGACATGCGGACAGACAGACAACGTTCTGTCCGCGGCCGAGAACGTTCTACTTCTGCACTCATCATTTCACACGACAGCAGTGAACGACAATATATTCAAGCATCCAGTCGTGCATGAGCATTCTGTTTTGGCATTGAGCCTAGGGGAGGTGCCGCGTGAACTGGAAGCGTATATGGTGCCACAGGGTTGAGGCCCTCATTCGAGTCATGGCCAATGTGTCTTTCCCAGCTCAGACAGGCGGGCCAACGCCTGATGGGGGCGGGAAGATGTCGCGCGTGGCGATTTTCCGAGATTGAGCGAGGCCCCGCCGTGCAAGTTGTCCTGGGGTTGTCTTGGGTTGCCGCGGCGATGGCGAGGGATGCGCGGGGTCGGGAGGGATGAAAGGCACGGCGGGGGGGGGGCTGCCATGGCACCGCTGGCCGCGCGCGCATAGGGCCCTGAACAATTGGGCCCGTTT
This sequence comes from Prorocentrum cordatum, assembly GCA_963575745.1. NCBI lineage: Eukaryota > Dinophyceae > Prorocentrales > Prorocentraceae > Prorocentrum > Prorocentrum cordatum. The sequence continues at coordinate 194,338 of CAUYUJ010017550.1, read as the reverse complement.
GGGCGAGCCGATCACGCAGCTGCGTTTGAAGCGCGACGCTTGCATTTTGCATTTCGCGACCCGCGCGGCAGTGAAATGGCGGGGGGGGGGGGGGCGATGACGTGGGCGAGGGTGGCGCGGCCAGGGCCCAGATCCAGGCCGCTGGCTCTTCCCCCATCCATAGGGGCCCGTCCGAGATGCCAGCTGCCCTGCCAGCGGGCGAAACCTGGCGAAGCTCGACCGCGCCGAGCCTTCGAGATCGGGGCGTCGTTGCGCGGGGGCCCGTCTTGATTGCGAATTGCTGTGCCGGCTGGAGGCTCGTCGCGGAGACTCGGCGCTGCTCGCCCGCCCCCCCCCCTCCCCCCTCTGGCATCTCGCCCGCCCCCCGCCAGCAATGCACTTGCGCCGCCCGCGCGGCGCGGCGAAACCTCGCGCGAACGGCGGCGCGGCGTCAACTCGAGAGCTGCGGCATTCAATGCGACGCGTTGCAAGAGCAATGCTGCGCGGGGAGTCGCACGGTGGCGCAATGATATCGAATGCTTCTAGGGTTGGGTCACGTTCGACTTGGGAATGCGGCGCCGCCTTGGCTTCGACGCCCTCGCGTTGCACCCTCGTTGCGCGCGTTCGCTGCGCGTCGCAGTTTTGATGGCCGCGCCCGTCGTGTGGGTCTGGCGTTGCGATCCCAGGAGGCTGCTGCCGAAGGGATTGAGCCTGGGCGCTTCGCGTGGCCCAGGCGTGGCGCCGCGCGCAGGCATGCGCGCGGGCGCGCAGTGGCGCCCTGGGGTGGGGGCTCCTCGGCGGCATCAAGGGGCCCTCGTGGGGCGCCGCGCGAGCCTGTTGGGGGTGTTATGTTGGTTGCCGTCTGCGAGCCTTTGGGCAGGCGCGTGCAGTCGCGTGCGCCGGCCCTGGCCCTCGTGCTTCTCGTTTTCCATTCGCCGTCGAACCGTCGCCCTCTTCCCTGCTATCCGCCGGCGCAACGCAGCGCAGCGCGGCGCGACCCAATTCAATGAAATGCATTGCGAGCGCGCGACCGCGCGCAACATATCAAAACAACTGCACGCATTGCAACGCGACGCTAATCATCGCGACCAGTCCACTTTCGACGAAAGGGCCGTGCCGTGCCGTGCCAGCGTTTGAGAACGCAAAGCATGCGCAGTGCCGCGCCGCGCCTCAGTCAGACCACGCGCGCGCCGCGCTGCGCCGCGCTGCGTCGCCCCCGCGTTCGAGCGGGCGACCGCCGCGCCGCGCCGCGCCAGGGCCGCGCGATGGTAGCCGCTCAAGACAAAGCATCGGCCGCCGCGGCTATTGCCCCGAGCGTTTGCTTCCAGCCATCCGCCAAGATCAGGCGACAGCTGGCTGCGACACCGCGCGCAGCTTTTCTACGCGCGATTGCGATGAGTTCCGCCTGCTTCGCAGCGAATTGAGACGCGACCATCGAGAAGATGAGCTGGCGGAGCTTCTGCCCGCGCAAGTTGCAGGCGCGGGCGTGGCTCCCGCGACCTGCGCGCGCGCAGAAGATCGGCAATTGCGACAGTGGCGACGAGCGCGAGCTGTGCTGGGGCGACGCCGCCGCCACGGCGCTCTCGATCAATCATCGGATCGGCAAGTGCTGGGCGAATGCCGCGCGCCTCCATTGTCTGCAGAGCCCAGGGGAAGAAGGGCGACCATGGCCGGCCCATGCGGGTGCCAAAGGCGAATGGGACCAGATATCACCGACGAGGAGCTCATCGGGGAGAACGCGCAGCAGTTCATTTGGGCGCCCGACCACCGCCCGCCGGCGCCCCGCCGTTGACCGACGTGGTTGCGCACTGGCCGCCCGCGAGAGACCCGCCCAACCCGCGCGGGGTCGCGGCTCGGGCGGGCGCTGCGTCGCCGTGGCGAGAGTGCCTTTCAATCCGCCTTCGACAGTGGCGCAGCAGGGCGACGTTGTTCGGGGTGGGGCTGCTCCAACTGCTCCCCGTGCGGGCGCGTCGCGCACCTTGCTCTATATGGCATTGGGCGCGGCGCGGGGTTGTTTCCGATCTGGTTTGGGGGCGACGAGTTATTGGCGCCAGGCGGGCCGGAAGGTGCTCCGCCGAAAGGCGCCATCATCGTGATGTTAGGAATCTTAATTCTTCACGCTTCGCGTAACCCCACCAGCCCATCTCAAAACAGCAACTCTTGCGAAGCATGCCGACAGTCGTGTTTTTCAGGCGTGTTTCCGCCTGCCCCCGCATATCTCCGGGCCTCTCGTCCTGGTGTGAGTCGTTCGGGCCCTTCTTCCTGGTGTGAGTCGTTCGGGCTCTTCGTCGTGGTTTGAGTCGTTCGGGCTCTTCGTCCTGGCGTGAGTCGTTCGGGCTTCTCGTGGTGTGAGTTGTTCGGGCCCTTCGTCCTGGTGTGAGTCGTTCGGGCTCCTCCTCCTGGTGTGAGTCGTTCGGGCTCCTCGTGGTGTGAGTCGTTCGGGGCCCTCGTCCTGGTGTGAGTCGTTCGGGCTCCTCGTGGTGTGAGTCGTTCGGGCGCCTCGTCCTGGTGTGAGTCGTTCGGGCCCCTCCTTGTGGTGTGAGTCGTTCGGGCTCTTCGTGGTGTGAGTCGTTCGGGCCCCTCGTCCGGGTGTGAGTCGTTCGGGCTCCTCGTGGGGCCTCTTGGGGGCCTCTTGGAGCCTCTTGGGGCCTCTTGGGGGCCTCTTGGGGGCCTCTTGGGGGCCTCTTGGGGGCCATCTTGGGGCCTCTTGCGACCTCCTCAGAAGCGCAAATGGGAGCTGCCCCCTGAAAAGGACAAATTGAGGCCAAAACCTTCGTAAAATCAATGATTTTGGTATGAAGGAAGATGAGCGCGGCCCCCTCAGGACGCCAAAATGGGGCCAAAACCATAGTAAAATCAATGTTTTTGGCTTCGAAGAAGAGCAGAGGGGCCTAACTCCCTCCCCCCGTCGGGGCCAGAATCCTCGTGATGGTCGTCGTTTTTTGGCCCTCCCAGGAGTCGAAAAAGACCCCCCTGACGACCCGCGGCCCGCCGTCTCCAGGCCCAGGGGGAGGGGGGAGGGGGAGGGGTAAACCCCTCCCCGAAGGGGAAGAAGGGGGGTTGAGGACAGAGCGGGCTCTCTAAACCACTCACGCCCAAAGGGCTGGTGGGATTAGGATGGGAGATATCATGAGATATCGTCGCCGCGGCAAATCGAAGAGACTTTCGTCGCGGTTGCGCAGCGCGGCGACTGTGCTCGTCGGGGAACTGGACGAGTGCAAGACGATCCGCTGGCCGCCGAAGGAGGCGAACATTTTCGACGTTGCGAGCTCGAGTCTGGGCCAGTGTGCAACGTCGCCGACAGATGCGGATGCGGGGGCCGTCGAGTCCGCCCTCGCGGATGCGACGACGTTTGAAGCCGCCGCCCCGACGCGCGACGTCGCAGCACTGAAGAAGTGCGCGGCCGGCGGCGTGAAGTTCCGCGCCGGCGCCTGGGGCGACCTCTCTCTGATCTGGGCGCGTCACATTGGCGGGTCTGGCATGGTTTTGGGCTTTCCGCCCGCGTCGAACGTCGCGATCAGCGTCCCGCAGGTGTGCGTGATCGGTCTGAAGCCGCATGTGTCGGTAGGGGTAACCAATCGCGCGGATGCGAATCCTTGCGTCTATTTCGACGCGAGAATGCGTGCGGCATTGGCGTGAACAGACGCGTGGCAGAAGGGCGACGGGGCCTTCCTCCCCAGTCGGAGGGCAGGGCTTCTCCACGCTCAGTGCGCCCTGGGCCTGGGCAGACCAAGCCGCTCGCGGCCAACAGGGGCCGATGCATGTGACAAGCGTGCCGCTGATAATTGGCCCCAGACGCACGCGGGGGCCTCGAGGATTTCATCATCATCTTCACCATCGTCATCATCAGCAGCGCCGTCATCATCATCCTCATCATCATCGTCGTTATCAGCCCCATACCGCCATCGTCGTCAGCATCATCACAACCACCATTTTCATTATCACGGTCCGCATCACAAACTTCGTCTAGACCGCTTCGTCCGATGAGCGTGTATAGCGGCTGTGTTTTGCGGCGCATCGGCGACGCATCGATGCAGCATCGCCGACGTTGATGATGGTAATGGTGGTGACGGGTGACGATGATCTTGATGATGTTGATGGGTAATGACGTTGGCGATGATGATTGTGATACTTGTCATGATGGTGACGGTGCTGATGCTGTTGATGGTGATGACGGTGGCGATGATATGGTGATGGTGGTTGCGATGATGATGCGTAGGATGATAATGACTGATGATGATGATGATGATGGCGATGGTGATCGTGATGGTGATGGTGACGGTGATGATGTTGATGATGGTGATGGTGATGACGATGATGGCTTTTTGGGAATATTATTAATTCGTTCAGTGCCCCCGTCACCCATATCCAATCTAACCGCGCAAACGTTTGACAAACGTTTGTCTGGCAGCGCCCAGCTCCCACAAGTTTTTGTAAAGCCCGTTCGCTCGCTACCGGAATTCCTTTCACGCGCTACCAATGTTTTGCGCGAGCGCGCTCGTGATTCTGCGATGATCGTTTTTTCCCTAAAGCCGAGGCGCACCTGAACGCTGCCGGAATTTGACACTACGTTCCTGCGTTGCCGATCGCGCATGATGTGGGTCGCCGTCGTTTCCGGAGGTTTCTTCAGGAGGGGAAAAACACACAGACACAATGAATCGTCGATTTCCAGGAAAATATGGGGAAAATATGGGAAGTGGGGGGGAAAACAAAAACCCAGAAAATAGAGGAAAATATGGGGAATCCTCTAATTTGTGTGTATTTATTTGTGTGTCCCAGGGCCCCTTCATTTCTGGAGGCTCCTTGGAGTCTTCTGGAGGCCCTGGGGCTGGGACCCTGGATCGTGGATTCTTTCTGTTTACCCCACTTGTTTGCCGTGCTTCTCTTGTCCCTGCGCCTCTTCCCCTCGGCCCTGCGCCCCGCGGGCGGGGCCGCCACAGATCGCAGGCCCTCCCTGCAGGTCCCTTCCGGGCCCCCCCCTTTCCCCCCTTCCCGTCCCCTCCCCCCTCTTCCTCCTCCTCCTCTTCCTCCTCCTCCTCCCCTCCTTCTCCTCCTCGTCCTCCTCCTCCTCCTCCTCCTCCTCCTCCTCCTCCTCCTCCTTCCTCCTCCTCCTCCTCCTCCTCCTCCTCCTCCTCCTCCTCCCCCTCCTCCTCCTCCCCCCTCCTCCTCCTCCTCCTCCTCCTCCTCCTCCTCCTCCTCCTCCTCCTCCTTCTCGTCCCTCCTCCCCCTCCCTTCGCCGTTTCCCGTCTGTCCCTTCCCTTCCCTCCCCTTCCATTCGCTTCCCCGCCCGCCCGCCCGCTCGCCTGCCTCGTGCCGCCTGCCCCGGCCCCCCGCCCGCGCGGTCCTCGTCGCCTGCCTGCTCCCCCGTGGGCGGGCGCACGGCGATGCTCGCAACGGCGATGCAGGTTCCGGTGTCGCACAAGGTACCCCGCCGTGGAAACTCTGTGACCGAGGGCTGTCGAGCAACCTCCGAACATCATCGACCGTGCCCGAGTGAGGAGCCCACGGTAAATTCGGCGCATTGAGGTAGCTCGCGGCTCGCAGATTGGAATGGTGGGCAAGTGTGGTTCGTATTTTCCTACAGTTTGGTTCCCAACATCGCCGTTCAGCAACATCGCCGTGAGCCTGGCGTTGTCTTTGTTTGGCCGGGCAACACGGACTGCCTGGAACGGTCCCGGGAATGGTAGGCCGAATGTATGAGGGTTTTCGGAGCTGGAGCCCGATCGTCGTCGTCGCCGCCCTCGTCGCCGCCGTCGGCGCCGTCGTCGTCGTCGTCGTCGTCGTCGTCGTCGTCGTCGTCGTCGTCGTCGTCGTCGTCGTCCTCATCGTCGTCGTCGCCGTCGTCGTCGTCGTTGTCGTCCTCATCGTCGTCCTCATCGTCGTCGTCGTCGCCGTCGTCGCCGTCGTCGTCGTCGTCGTCGTCGTCGTCGTCGTCGTCGTCGTCGTCGTCGTCGTCGTCGTCGCTCTCGTGGCCCGTGCCGCGTCGCCGTCGCTCGCGCCTCGTCGCCGTCGTTCGTCCTCGGAGGTCTGGGCGCTCGCCCTCTGCGGCGGCCCGGCGCGCCGCGGTCGTGGGCGCCGGGCCGGCGCGCGGCTCCCGGGGGCGAGGCGTGGCTTCACAGCCGCCTGCGCGACCTGAACGAGGATCGGAGGTTGGTGGGAGGGAGGATGACGAAGAGGGAGGAGGAGGAGGAGGACCAGTGCAAATCCAAGGCCGGCGCGGTTCCCATGGGGCGCGCCGCGGGCAGCGCAGTGCCCTGCCGCCGCGGCGCAGTGCTTCCCCCCCCCCCCCGCAGCCCATTCGATGGACTGAAAGGGTCGGCTCGGCGGATGCGGGGGGGGCTCCACGTGGACGCGTGGACTGCAAGAGTAATGTCCGAGAATTTTCTTAGGGTGGAGGGCTCAGGGTGAAATCCATATGGGCTTTTGCACCTCGAAAATCAATCCACCTTGTGATTCACCGCTTGCAGATTCAAGCATCGAAAATCCACCGAAACGGCGGCAAAACGGCATTTCAGATTTCACCCTGTGCCCTCCACCCAAAGAAAATGCTCCGAATGTGGGATGACGACTGCTAAAATCGAAGGAGAAGAAGAAGAAGAAGGTTACGCCCAGAGCGTCGGAGCTGCAGCTTTTGCTGTGCACACCTACGGCCCACATTCGGGACAAGTGGAACGTACTGGATACAGGGGTGTTTATTTGGCGCATGCCCGGTCTGCACTCCATGCCGAAGTTACTGCTTTAGATTTGGCGCAAACTTGGGTTCAACGGCTCAGGGAACGATGTTTGATCACAGCGTAGCGCACGCATGGGAGATCCAGTTCTATATTTCCAGGCGACTCGATGAGGGAAGCGTCATTGCAAAAAAGAAGAAGAAGAAGACGAAGAAGAAGAAGAAGAATAAGAAGAAGAAGAAGAAGAAGAAGAAGAATAAGACGAAGAGACGCCATATACGCAAATTGTTGGCGCTCCGCGCGGATTTCTCGGATCCGCGCTGGGCCGCCCCTGGCGCGCTCAAGAAATCCGCGCGGAGCGACAAAAGTTCATGTTTATGGCGTTTTTTGTTTTTACCTAACAGCGAAGACTGATAGGTTTCTAGTTGACTCAAAAGAGCTCACAGATCACTCCACAGGGGGGTCCGGGCAGGTGTTGGGAGTTGCCGGGCGGCAGGTGCCGGGCTCGTTTTTCGCCAACAGTCACACACTTCGTGCTCTTCGATTTCCCAGAACTCCATTCCCAGGCCACATTCTGGAGGGCCGAATGCAACAGTCACACACTTCGTGCTCTTCGAGTTCCCAGAACTCCATTCCCGGGCCACATTCTGGAGGGCCGGATGCAACAGTCACACACTTCGTGCTCTTCGAGTTCCCAGAACTCCATTCCCGGGCCACATTCTGGATGCCCGGAGCCAACTGTAGGCCACTTCGTGCTCTTCGAGTTCCCAGAACTCCATTCCCGGGCCACATTTTGGATGCCCGGAGCCAACTGTAGGCCACTTCCTGGTCTTCGAGTTCCCAGAACTCCATTCCCGGGCCACATTTTGAATAGCCGGACGCAACAGTCATACAATTCTTCGTACTTGACACCCCAGAACCTTACTCCCGGGCCACATTCTGATTAACGGGATGCAACAGAAATGCATTTCGAGCTCTTTGGCATCCCAGAGCCCCATTTCCAGGTCACATTCGGAATAACAGGATGCAAGAGTCAAACACTTCGTGTCCGAGACCTCCCAGAACGCCATTCCCAGGCTACATTTGGAAAAATTGCACACAAGAGGTATACACGCCGGGTTATCTGGCTGTCTGGAACGGCAATCCCGGGATACATTCAGAGTAATTACCTAACAGCGAAGACTGATAGGTTTCTAGTTGATTCAAAAGAGCTCACAGATCATTCCACAGGGGGGTCCGGGCAGGTGTTGGGAGTTGCCGGGCGGCAGGTGCCGGGCTCGTTTTTCGCCAACAGTCACACACTTCGTGCTCTTCGATTTCCCAGAACTCCATTCCCAGGCCACATTCTGGAGGGCCGAATGCAACAGTCACACACTTCGTGCTCTTCGAGTTCCCAGAACTCCACTCCCGGGCCACATTCTGGAGGGCCGGATGCAACAGTCACACACTTCGTGCTCTTCGAGTTCCCAGAACTCCATTCCCGGGCCACATTCTGGAGGGCCGGATGCAACAGTCACACACTTCGTGCTCTTCGAGTTCCCAGAATTCCATTCCCGGGCCACATTTTGGATGCCCGGAGCCAACTGTAGGCCACTTCCTGGTCTTCGAGTTCCCAGAACTCCATTCCCGGGCCACATTTTGAATAGCCGGACGCAACAGTCATACAATTCTTCGTACTTGACACCCCAGAACCTTATTCCCGGGCCACATTCTGATTAACGGGATGCAACAGAAATGCATTTCGAGCTCTTTGGCATCCCAGAACCCCATTTCCAGGCCACATTCGGAATAACAGGATGCAAGAGTCAAACACTTCGTGTCCGAGACCTCCCAGAACGCCATTCCCAGGCTACATTTGGAAAAATTGCACACAAGAGGTATACACGCCGGGTTATCTGGCTGTCTGGAACGGCAATCCCGGGATACATTCAGAGTAATCCCACGCGACAGTCACACACTTTGTGCTTTGTGACCTCTCAGAGCTTCATATCTGGGCGACACTCCTGGGCAACACTCGTTCTCACACTATCATGCAACACTCATACACAGTGTCCTTGTCGTCTTGTCACATCTCAACTTTCAATTCCCTGACACAACCGTCACACACACACTGATTTCTCTGAGTTTTCACTAGGTTAGTCTCGGGTCACATCTAATATTCCTTCCGCGACAGCCGTGCTTGGTTCAGGAGTTGCTAGTGACACTGCAGTCCATTTCACTCAACGTGCTCGTCACTAGAGTTTCGATTGCAATGGCGTTCCCCTGGCCGTACCGCTATATGGAACGTTCATCCGCAGCCTCTGCTCCGCGAGGTTCGTCCGAAGTATCGCCGCCTCGCGGTGCTTCTCAGCCTGCGGAGGAAGGTCGACAGACGCCTGGTCCTGGCGCTCTGCAGCCTGCGTCTTTCACGGTCGCCTCCTTCAATTTCGGGTTCGAGCAGGGCATGATGACTGGTAAGCAGGCGGCCACTCACTGCCGACTGTACCTGTGCGCAAGGAGATACAAGCATCCCCGTCTGCTGTGCAAACGATGATAGACACGAGCGCTTCCAAAACAACATCACGAGATAAGCACACACTAATGCATACAGGCCGTCCTCGCTTTCATCGACATACATCGTTTGAGATTCCATGCGTTCATAGCAGAGTGTCGTTTAGATACACATCCATTCAAGTTCCTAGCGTTGATAGCAGTGTCTCGTTTGGACGGACATCCATTCAAGGTCGGTGCGTTGATAGCAGTGTCTCGTTTGGAGAAACATACTTTCAAGCTCCATGCGTTGGTAGCAATGTCTCATTTGAACAAGCATCCATTCATTTTCCACGCGTTGATAGCAGTGTCTCGTTTGGACATATATCTGTTCCAGTTCCGTGCGTTGATAACAGTGTCTCGTTTATACATGTAGTCATTCAAGCGACATGCGTCCATGGCAGTACCTTGTTTGACAACGCATCGAATCAAGCTCAGCGCGACGATGACAACAGCTTTTGCATCACTATTATTGTTACTGTTGATATCACAGTGCCTCTCACTGCTGCTGCATGTTTCAGTTATACTTAGAAACATCGCTGTTAGGTTGCTTTGCCGGGATAATTGTTACCTGACAGCGAAGACTGATAGGTTTCTAGTTGACTCAAAAGAGCTCACAGATCACTCCACAGGGGGGTCCGGGCAGGTGTTGGGAGTTGCCGGGCGGCAGGTGCCGGGCTCGTTTTTCGCCAACAGTCACACACTTCGTGCTCTTCGATTTCCCAGAACTCCTTTCCCAGGCCACATTCTGAAGGCCGAATGCAACAGTCACACACTTCGTGCTCTTCGAGTTCCCAGAACTCCATTCCCGGGCCACATTCTGGAGGGCCGGATGCAACAGTCAGACACTTCGTGCTCTTCGAGTTCCCAGAACTCCATTCCCGGGCCACATTCTGGAGGGCCGGATGCAACAGTCACACACTTCGTGCTCTTCGACTTCCCAGAACTCCATTCCCGGGCCACATTTTGGATGCCCGGAGCCAACTGTAGGCCACTTCGTGGTCTTCGAATTCCCAGAACTCCATTCCTGGGCCTGATTTTGAATGCCCGGAGCCAACTGTAGGC
>CAUYUJ010017550.1:100902-178924 GCA_963575745.1 Prorocentrum cordatum | reverse complement strand
GGCGCCTCACCTCCTCACTTTCGCCCCCCCTCCCCCGCGCCCCTCTCGCACTCCATTGCCTCTTTCCTCTTGGCCGTCGTCCTCCCCTCCTTCCTCCATGGCCCCCACCCCTCCTCTCTTCATGCCCCCATGCCTCCTCTCCCCCCTCTTCCTCTCCTTTTCCCCTCCCTCTCCACCGCACCCCTGCTTCACCCCCACCCCGCTTCGCCTCTCCGCGCTCTGCCCAACCCTCCATCCTGCGCCCCGTTCGCCTCCCCGCTCTCCTCCCCCTTCCTCCCGCTCGCGCCTCCGTTTCCGCGGGGCCTTGCCCCCCTTCCCCCTTCCTCCACGCGCGCCAGCCCTGCTGCACTGACCCCCCCCCCGCTCGGAGGCGACGAGAGGGCGAAGATCCCCGGGGGCGGGCACTGCACGCGTTCGCCTGGGAGCCTTCTCGGAGACGTGGATCATCGGCGCACCTGCATGCCTGTACACCTTAGGTGATGCTTAAGAAAACCTAAATTTTCGGCCAGAGTCCCGATTATTCTCAACGTTTCCATGTAAATCCCAAGATTTTGATAGACTTGTGTGGTTTTTACTCAAGTTCTGAGACCATGCATTTCTGAACCCATGAGTTCTTAACCATTTCGCGTGGTGTGCTGCTCTCCCCTGGGCTACTCGCCCCCGTCGTCGCCTCTGGGCTCTCCTCCTCCGCCCGCCCCCTCCTCCCGGAAGGCCCCGTCAGCTGCCGGGCCGTGCTGACGTGCGCGGGCGCCGAGGCGCGGAGCGGCTCCGCCCTCTGGCATCTCGGGGGGGGGGGGGGAGGAGGAGAGGAGAGGAGGAGGAGGAGGAGGAGGAGGAGGAGGAGGAGGGCGCCAGGGAGGGGGGGGGAGAGGCAGATTCGACTGGGGGGTTCTCGAGCCTTGCTCCGACTGTGCCGACTTCAGGCTTCTACTGTCGCCGCTGAGCTCGCCTGCCTGTCAGCGCTGCCTGCGCTGCCTGCTTGGTGTGCAGTCGTACCCTCCCGCTCCCGTCCGCCACATGTTGCTATTGGGAGGAGGAGCTGGAGGTTGAGGAGGTCTCGACTCTCGCTGCCCATCTTCAGCGTGGCGTGTACGGTGCCCGGGTCTCGCTTTCTTGCTGTTGGCGGCCGCTGCCGCCGTCCCTGACGCTACGAGCGAGTGCGCTCGGCAGACTGCGCAAGAAAAGAAAGATTCGACAGGGGGATCTACTACAGAATTGATTTACCCCCAAATTGATTTTCACGTCGACTCTTCAACCAAAAACACGTCAACCATTCGTAGATCTCCACAAGTTCAACGGATTGCCGGTGGATTCGGCCAAAATTGTTTGGGGCAAATCAATTATGTAGTCGATTCCCTACTCGATAGATAGGACACCTCGGAAATGCACACAGCATGCAGTGCACAGCATGTCACAACATAGATTGCGGCGCCTATATTGCACAACGCATGCAACACCACCCACACATACACACACACATATTCATGTGTATGTATGTATACTTCTACCACGCCCCATCCATATGACCACATGGGTTGCACAACGTGGCTGGTATCACGTATGTATCACAACCTATGCATTTAGGAATGCAGGGTTTGGGGCCCACGCTGGGCGACGGACCAGCGACGAAACCCATCTTGGCCTGAACCATGGTGTTGACTTCGAAACCGCCATTCAAGTGGTTGGCAAAAACACAGGACAGAACGTCCGGTTCAAACCTGGTCGATGATGACCTGCAATCGCTCAATAACTACCATGGCGCGCGCGGGAGCTGGAGTGTGTGAGGGCAAGACGGGATTTGGCAATTCGGACGCACTTCTGCAAATTCGAGAAGGTAATCCCTCTTCCTCCTCTTCCTCCTCCATCTCCATCTCCTCCTCCTCCTCCTCCTCCTCTCCTCCTCCTCCTCCTCCTCCTCCTCCTCCTCCTCCTCCTCCTCTCCTGCTCGTCCCTCTCCTCGTCTTCTGCTTCTGTCCTGCTTCTCCTCCTGTCCTCCCCTACGGGGGTGCAAGGGGGGAGCGTGCGGGGGGTGGCGGCCGGGCTGATGGGGCGGGGGGGGGGGTCCAAATGCCGCAGGCGAGGCCGGCGACACCGTCGACAACGCGTCGCGATGTCGCCCACGTCGAGGAGGCTCCGCCACCCCTCGCCCCTACGGGCGACTGAGGCGGCGGCGGAGGAGGAGGAGGAGGAGGCGGAGGAGGAGGAGGAGGAGGCGGAGGAGGAGGAGGAGGGAGGGGGAGGAAGAGGGAAGGGCGGTCATGGAGGAGAAAGACGAGGAAGGAAGGAGGAGGGAAACAAGGGGAAGGAGGACAGGAGGCGGAGGAGGAGGAGTAGGAGGAGTAGGGAGGAGGAGGAGGAGGAGGAGGAGAGGAGGAGGAGGAGGAGGAGGAGGAGGAGGGGGAGGAGAACCAGTGCACTTCCAAGATTCATCAAGGATGTTGGGAACTCCCCTCCCTCCAAGCTCCCTCTTCACAGGCCCCTTCAACGGTTCATTTCCACAGAGGGAATTGCCTCGTTGGAAGACAACCTTTCGAAGACCTTGAAGCATGCTAAAGCACTGTTCTCGGGATTCCAACGACACGGATGAACCTGATTGTTGCGTCTTGACGGTCCAGAGTCGTGCCAGAACGCCATTCTTGAGACTTCAGTGCATCCTTCAAAAGCACCAGGTACGTTGATCATGGAAACCCGTGAACCTTTCGAATTGTTATAAACGAATGTGCGCGGCGCTAAGGCGAGAGCCACATTAAAAAAGGGAGCCGCCTTCAATCCGTGAAGTTCTTGCAGATGTTAGAAAGGAATGTGCGCGGCGCTAGGGCGAGAACTATCTTTTCAAAACGGGTCGCCCTCAACCCGTGTCACTCTTGCATTTTTCAAGACGTGAATATGCGCGGCGGTAGAGCGAGAGCCACATTTTGAGAACGGGTCGCCCTCGATCCGTGAACATCTTGCACATTTTAGAGCCGAATGTTGTCGGCGCTATGGCGAGAGCCACTTTTTGAAAACAGGTCTCCTTCAATCCGTCTCTTGCATATTGAACAGACGAATGTGCGCGGCGCTAAAGCGAGAGCCACATTTTGTAAACGGGTCGGCCTCAATTCGTGAAACGATTGTGCGCGACGCTAAGGCGAGAGCCACATTTGAAAACGGCCCGCCTCCATTTGTGAAACGGTTGCCAATCTTTGAATTTCAGGCTCGTAAATCATGAGGAAGTCTCAGGTGAAATGCCCGGTCCTCCGTATGCCCTAAACACTTGCCTCGAGGTGCGACAGGAAGAAGTTCTTGATAAGGAAACGAATGGAGGAGGAGGGGGAGGAGGAGGTGGAGGAGGAGGAGGAGGCGGAGGAGGAGGAGGAGGAGGAGGAAAAGGAGGAGGAGGAGGAGGAGGAGGAGGTGAGGGATGAGGAGGAGGAAAAGGAGGAGGAGGATGAGGAGGATGAAAGGGATAAACGGGAGGAAAGAGAGGAAATAGAGGGGAAAAGGGAGGAACGGGAGGAAAGGGAGGAAAGGGAGGAAAGGGAGGAAAATGAGGAAAGGGGGGGAAGGGAGGAACGGGAGGAAAGGGAGGAAAGGGAGGAAACGGGGAGGAAAGGGGGGAAAGGGAGGAGTGAAAGGGAGGAACGGAAAGGAACGGGAAGGAAAAGGAGGGAACGGGAGGAAAGGGAGTAACGGGAGGAAAAAGGAGGAAAAGGGAGGAAAGGGAGGGAAAGAGGAGGAAAGGGAGGAAAGGGAGGAAAGGGAGGAAAGGGAGGACAAGGAGGAACGGGAGGGAAGGGAGGAACGGGAGGAACGGGAGGAAAGGAAGGAAAGGGGGGAAAGGGAGGAAAGGGAGGAAAGGGACGAAAGGGAGGAAAGGGAGGAAAGGGAGGAAAGGGAGGAAAGGGAGGAAATGGAGGAAAAGGCAGGAAAGGGAGGAAACGGAGGGAGGGAAGAAAGGGAGGGAGGAAAGGGAGGGAGGGAGGGAGAGAGGGAGGAGGAGGAGGAGGAGGAGGTTTATGAGGAGGAGGAGGAGGTGGAGGAGGAGGAGGAGGAGGAGTAGTAGGAGGAGGAGGGGAAGAGGGAGGTAAAGGCCTTACGGCCGGTGCCGCCGACCCTGAAGGCGGGACCTTCCTCGGGACCCCTGGGTCCCCTCCCCAGACCCGGTGCCAGGGCCGGAGCCAGGGCCGGGGCCAGGGCTACACCAGAGCAGTATTTGTTCATGTTCTTCCCGAGAGCTGTGTGGCGTGCGGGGGCGCCCCTGCCCCCTCAGGCTGTGGACGCGCACAGGGTTTCAGTCGTGTTGTTTTTGACTGTTTGGTTTTCTCGATCCGATCGCTGTCGGTCCTTCACGGAGCTCGTGTTCCTGCTTCAGCATCGGCCGCTTTTCGGCGTCGGCGCTCTGCTCTCCAGTCGTTCAGATGTGCGCTCTCGCCCCAGTGCGGGCCAAACTCACGGATATCCGATTCGTCCCTCGTCGCTGCCGCCCCCTCCCTTTTCCGTTCTACGCCTTCCCCTGAGGTCCTCCAGCCCTTTCTCTTCCCTGTGCTGTGGCTCCTCCTCCCTCCTCATCGACCCGCTCTTCCTGCTGCTCATCCTCCTGCTCATCCGCTACCCCCCGTCTCCATCCTCCTGCTCTTCCTGCTGCTCATTCTCCTCCTCATCCAGTGTTCAAAGCTCCCGTGTCTGACTGCGCATCACACAATAGCGGTCATCTTTGAATCAGTCATCGAAGGCATTCCAGCCAGCATATTGGACGAAACCATCAGCTTAATGGGAAGGGACGGGGTAGGATGTCAGACCTGACGCAAGCTCATCTAGCTTGTCTCCCCCCCTCCCGCCTCCCCCCCTGGCCCCTCCCCTCTGTCGTCCCGCAAACGCCCGAAAAGGCGGGCGCCCTGGCGTCGCGCGCCCCTCCGCCTGGCGCGCTCGCGCGCGGAACCGCAGGAGGTAAAGTTCGAGGACGGACAGGACGCCGCCACGGTGAAGGCGGCCCTGCCTCCGCGCGGCCTGGGGCGGCCTGGAGGAGGAGGAGGAGGAGGAGGAGGAGGAGGAGGAGGAGGAGGAGGAGGACGGGGAGCACGAAAAGGTGGAGGAGGAGGAGGAGGAGGAGGAGGAGGAGGAGGAGGAGAGTGAGGATTAGGAGGAGGAGGAGGAGAAGGAGGAGGAGGAGGAGGAGGAGGAGGAGGACCAGTGTAAACCCAAGACTCGTCAACGATGTTGGAATGAGTCCTCCCTCCAAGCGCCCTCTTCACAGGCCCCTGCATTAATTTATTCCCACGGAGGGAAGTGCCCCGTCGGTAGACAGCCATTTGAAGATCCTGAGGCGTGCCCAAAACCAATTCTCGGGACTCCAACGTAACGAATCCACCCGACTGTTGCGTCTTGACGACCCTGAATCGTGCCACAGCGCCGTTCTTGGAACTTCAACACTGCGAATTAAAGTAGCTGTTGCGTCCTGGCACTCCAGAATCCTCCCACACAACAGTATTTGGTACGCTCACCATGGGAACCCGTGCCATCTGGCAACTGTTTAACATGAATGTGCACGGCACAAGGCGAGAGCCACATTTTGAAAAGGAGCCGCTCTGCATCCGTGAAACTCTTGCACATGTTTAAGACGAATGTGGCGAGGTGCTAGAGGCGAGAGCTGAATGTTGAGAACCGCCCACCCTGAGTTCGTGAAGCCATGGTCCAGCGTTTAATGTTCAGACGACGCGTGCGCGGCTTGCCGAGGCGAGAGACACAGGTCGAAAAACGATTTTGCCATCCGTCCGTGAGGAGGAGGAGGAGGAGGGGGAGGAGGCGGAGGAGGAGGAGGAGGAGGAGGAGGAGGAGGAGGAGGGGGAGGAGGGAGGGGGAGGAGGAGAGGAGGAGGAGGAGGAGGAGGCGAGAGCCACAGGTCGAAAACGATTTGCCATCCGTCCGTGAGACCTCTGCACACGTCACGGATGAATGTGTGCGGCGCTCCGGCGAGAGCCACGCTTTGAGAACGACCCGCCTTGACTCCTGTGAAGCTCCTGCACTTTTGCAGGGCGACTGTGCGCGGCGCCGCGGCGGAGGCCACGCGACGCGCCTTCCGTCTGTCAGACTGTTGCCCCTGTTTGACCTCCTCCTCCTCCTCCTCCTCCTCCTCCTCCTCCTCCCCCTCCTCCTCCCCCTCCTCCTCCCCCTCCTCCTCCTCCTCGAGCCTCGGGATCCCACATGCTCAGGACGTCTCCGGCGAGACGCCCGGTCCGCCCCCTTTCCGAGTGGCCTCCGGGGGGGAAGGGGAGCTGCGCACCCAGACCCCCGACGTCGTGATTTTTTCATGACGCGACCCCCAGAGGTCCGGACCTATTCGCCGGGACCGGGTTTTCACCCCGAGTCGTTTTTTGACGGTCCCGAGGGCCGGTAAAGGCCCCCAGAGGCCGAAAACATAGAAAATCCTCCCGTCGTGATTTTTTCATGACTCGAGGGGGTCTGGGCAGGAGGACGGAATTTTCCAGGGAGGACGGCGGGGAGGCGGATGCCGATGCGAGGGTGCGGGGTCCGGCACGCCGTCGGGGAGCACAGGCAGCGGGCGGCAACAGGGCCGCAGCTGGCTGCGTGCTGGGGCGGTGGCCCGAGTGAGGCCTCCTTCCTCCTCCTCCTCCTCCTCCTCCTCCTCCCTCCCCCCCTCCTCCTCCTCACCCCTCCCCCTCCTCCTCCCCCTCCTCCTCCTCCTCCTCCTCCTCCTCCTCCTCCTCCTCCTCCTCCCGAGTGAGGCCTCCACGCACTTCCAGGGCTCGCGGGGACCTCCCCCAGCCCCCTGCGGTGGGTTTGTGTCGTGTCGACCAGCGGCGACCCCAGCGTGGGCGTTCAAGGTTGAACGCCGCTGGCGACCCAGAATCGATCGACGTGGAACGATCGGACGTTGCGGCAGCGGCCGATCGTTCAAGGTTGAACGATCCCTGCGGTGTCGAACCAACGCTGGGGTCGGCACGACACGAACCTGCCGTATCAGCCTGGGCTGGCAGCCGCAGGGCACAGTAAGCGCTGGCCACGGGTGGACTCGCCGAAACCGTCGGGCACGAACGAGAATCCGAGGAAGAGGAGGGGCTCGCTGGGACATCCCCCAGCCCACTGCCAGCCTGGACTGGCAGCAACGGGAGCCCAGCAGCGGCTGGGTCCGAAGTGAACGCGCCGAAAGCGTCGAGGACAAGGCCGCCTTCGACGAGCACGCAACAGAAACACAGGGCGCCACTGGAGCGCAACATGCCAGTGGAGCGCGAGGAACAGGCATCGACAGCGACACCGCGACTCCCTCTCCTCGTCTTTAACTTCATGGTGTGCGCCTCCGCCCCGAAGCCATGGATGATCGTGGGGACACGCACTTCACCGCGGAAACAGAGCAGACGTGGGGCTAGCCGTGGCGTGCGTCGAGCGATAGCACCCACGGCACAGGAGCACCCCCGAGCCCAGACGCACGAGCACGTGCGGTACCACCGCCGCGACAGTCTTGGACTCATGGTGCACCACCTTCACGAACTCTGCCTCACGATCCCAGCCACCAGCTATGAACGTCCGACGAATGGCCCAAGCAAGACACTGCGCCGCGAGACGATGCCGTCGAACTCTATCGTGAGCACACCCTCGTAGAGCCTGGGTGACTTCTGATCAAGGCCCCACCCCCCGAGCGAAGTGATCTGCCCAGCCATTGCCCATGTGAAAAAATCTGCAGGATACCAAGATCAGCATTCTCAACCAATGACTTATGCGCAGGAACCCAGAAACATTTGGACGCCGATCACCCGCTACCGCCTTGATCTGTCCCCAGATGGCCGCGTGCGTACCACTAGCAGCATCCAGTCGATCATCCCAGTCATGTCCTTCATCAATCAGCGCCAGGAGGTTCGTGCACACGAGCTGAAGATTCTTGATTTGAGATTCTCTAGATGAGCTTGACCGCCATGAGCACCGCATGCCTTTCAGCTCTGCCCACCAACTGCACCTCGGAGAGGCATACCAGCTTGATTCATCATCACGAACGCCCAGCCACACCTCATGAGCTCAGGCACCGCCGACGAACAACCGGACCCGTCGGAGAAGATGATGTTGCTCCAGGAGCATTGCTCAGAACTTCAGTCCCTCATATCTTGTAGGAGTAGCTTTCCTCGGCCTTCCAGACTTCGGTGGGCAAACACGGCAGCTCCACACCAGTCTCGATCCCATCCCACGTAGGTTCCCCGATGACCTTGAGTAGCTGCGCATCTCCCTGACCGTACAAGCGTGGCTGCGCATCTCCTCAAGGCCTTGAGGAACGACGCCGTCAGGCATCCCCACTTCACCCATCTTCTGCCTGCGACAGGGGCGCACAATCAAAGACACGACGTCCAGGCGTGCCATTCGCGAAGCCTCACGTGAGTTGTGGACGACGATCAATGGAGAGGAAGCATTTTGCCAAATACTTCCCAGATGTCTAAAACATGTTCTAAACTATGTTAAGCTTGTAAAAATATGTTTAAAACCTTCTTAGGACATTATTCAAACATGTGAGACACATATTTGGTTCAATCATAGGATTGCTAGGGTGTCGTCATGGCATCCACAACACGTGAGACAACACTTTGATGCCGGGCAGCTCAGCCGACTGCTTCGTCACGTGAGTCCAGCGCGCCCGGGCCCGCTGCGCCCTCGAGGGCGAAGCTCCTGGCCCTTTCGCCAGAGACTCCTCGGAACCTCTGAGCGAACGCAGCCACACTTTGGCCTCATCACCCATGTGATCCCATGCCTCTTCCTGGCTCTCTCGCTTGTCCACCGAGCAGGGCCAAGCCGCAGCTGCTTCTCGACGTCCTTGTCCGATGCTGTAAGTGGCGACACGAGCTGCTCCTGGCCTGTGGGCATGACTGGTGCGGAACGCATCGCCCATCCACTGCGCCAAAGACAGCGCAGCCGCACCAATCGGACCCCTCGCATGCTTGCAGGACCGATCGTGCACGAGCCGCGTCATGACAGAAGCCCACGCGTGGTGCGGACGAGCCAACCCAGTTCTTCACCACCCACCAAACCACCCCAACCCAACCCGAAGGCTCAGCATCACCCTCGATTTCCAGTGGGGGGGGGGGGTCGGGAAACATCGACGAAAACACGTGTGGAACCCTTACCCCCCCAAACCCGAAATTCGGGTCTTCGGGTTGGGTTGGGGTTCGGAGGGAGGAGGAGCGACACCAACACCAACAGGGGGCCACCTCCAGCGAGGAGGTCCACGAGGCCTCCCCGAGCTGGAGGCTGGGGATATCTCGAGCGAGAGGGGGGGACCACACCACCAGGGAGACCCCCCTTGCCTCCTCGCATCTCCTCGCCCTGTTGGTGTTGGTGTCGCCTTTCCTTGTCCCTATGGGGTGGTCTGGTAGGTAGTCAGTTCTGCCGTCCCAGATCCAACTGGCATGCGGCACCACGACGCCGCACGTGGCCACGGCATCACCGGCCCGGGCCTCGGCACACTTCCCTTGGCATCGCTCGGACGTGTGCACTTTCTCCTTCGGCGAAGATGAGGAGGAGGAGGAGGAGGAGGAGGAGGAGGAGGAGGAGGAGGAGGAGGAGGAGGAGGAGGAGACCATCGAGGAGCATCCTTGATCATTTGGCGAAAAACCGCGCACGAAACCGAGAAAAGCACAGGGAATGGGCGTCCGAGCGATGGCCAGCTTCTGCGTTGCCAGCTGCAGCGTCAGCGAGGACGACCCGTGGCGCTCCGGCCGGCACTCCCCGCCGTGGCCTCGCTCGAGCCCGACGACCCCGGCAGCACGCGCAGCCGCCGGGAGCAGCCCCGCCTTCCAGAGGACACCAATGCTCGGACGAGCCACGCGCTTCACTGCCCTGAGCCTGCCCTGCCTGGCGCACAGAGCTTTCACGCGTTACTCCGGATTCCATAATAAAGTCGGGGGGGTCACATTTGGGGGGGGGTCTGATTTGAGCTGTCTTGGAGGGTTCGGGGGGGTCTGGGCAAAGGGCCGCCCTTTCATGGATGGTCTTGGAGGGTCTAAAACTGCTCGTCTGGGAGGGTTGAGACGCCCTCCCTTTTATTACGAAATCTGGAGTAGTTGGTTTGATTACGGACAACTATTCTGCCGTGATGATCGTGGCCTCGTTCCTGATCCAGCCGTGCTCCTTGAGTCCATCAGCCCCAGGATGACGCTTCGACTCCTGCGCCGCAGCGTGCGAAGATGCCACTTAGCCTGATTTCTCGGGCTTGATCAACAGCTCCGATGTGAAAGCACCAGACTTGGGGAGGATGAGGATCAGGATGAGGATGAGGACGAGGATGAGGATGAGGATGAGGATGAGGATGAGCATGAGGATGAGGATGAGGATGAGGATGATGATGCTGATGGTGCTGCTGATGATGATGCTAATGCTGATGCTGCTGATGATGATGATGACGGTGCTGATGCTGATGACGATGATGCGGATGAGGATGAGGATGAGGATGATGATGATGCTGACGACGATGATGATGATGCTGATGATGATGATGATGATGCTGATGATCATGACGACGACGTCGACGACGACGATTATGATGATGTTGATGATGATGACGATGATGATGAGGATGAGGATGCTGATGACGATGTTGCTGATGATGATGGTGATGATGCTGATGATGATGGTGATGATGATGATACTGCCGGTGACGATGACGACGATGATGCTGCTGATGATGGTGGTGGTGATGATGATGGGGATGATGATGAGGATGATGATGATGATGCTGAGGCTGATGATGGTGATGCTGCTGATGATGATGCTGATGATGATGCGGATTATGTTGATGATGATGATGATGATGATGATGATGATGATGATGATGATGATGATGATGATGATGATGATGATGATGATGATGATGCTGATGATGCTGATGATGTGATGATGATGATGATGATGATGATGATGATGATGATGATGATGATGATGATGGATGATGATGATGATGATGATGAGACGATGATGCGGAGAGTGAGGAGGAGGAGGAGGAGGAGGAGGAGGAGGAGGAGGAGGAGGAAGGAGGAGGAGGAGAAGGAGGAGGAAGAGGGAGGAGGAGGAGAGGAGGAGCAGGAGGAGTAGGAGGAGGAGGAGGAGGAGGAGGAGGAGGAGGAGGAGGAGGAGGAGGAGGAGGAGGGGCGGGGTAGGAGGAGGACGAGGAGTTTTTTTGGCCCGAGGCGGAATGAAGTCGATCCAATTGGTGCCGACCCCTTCGCAGGACGGGAAACCATGGTGAGGGAGTCTCCGACGACGTGGCGCCTTGCCTGACTCTCTCTGTCTGTGTCTCTCTCTCTCTCTCTATGAATGTACGTAGATGTACATTTGTATATCTATGTATATGCATATAAAAAATGATGTCTATATGTGTATCGCAGGGGACTGCGGACAGGCGCAGGATGGGGAAGGCGGCCCCGTGTGTTCAGTGCCCCACGACCGTTCCCAAGCGCAGCAGGATGGTCCCCAAGGCGGCTCAAGATGGTTCCCAAACGGCCCGTGTTGCCCAGAAGACGGCCAGTGTGAACTTTCACGCAGCCCCCCCCCCTTCCAACAAAAAGGCGTCCATTCCGCTCCAGATTGCCCCCACGCCGCCCCAAGAGAGGCTTGCAGGGGCGGAGACCGTCCAGCAGGGCGGCGAGGCAGCCCAAGGTCCCCCCAGACGGCCCCAGCTCGCTCCAGGAGGCCCCCAAGAAGGCCCCAAGAAGGCCCCCCCCAAAAAAACATTTTTTTTTTGTTTGTTTTTTTTTGTTTAAGGCCCCAAGAGTGCCCCCGAAGAGGCCCAGAGCAGCCCCGAGGCGGCCCCAGATGGCCAGCACGGGAGCCACAGCGGGTCCCCCCTCGGGAAACTCGCCCGCAGGAGGAGGAGGAGGAGGAGGAGGAGGAGGAGGTGGAGGAGGAGGAGGAGGAGGAGGAGGAGGAGGAGGAGGAGGGCCAGCAGAAGCCCAGGACGCATCAACGATGCTGCAAAACACCCTCCCTGCAAGTCCCGTCTTCATACGTCCCTACGATTAGTTTCCACTGCGGGCAGCGCTCCATTGGAAGAGAATCGTTGGATCATCCTCATGCGTGCCTCTTCATCGGTTTCCCGCCCTAATGTTTATGTTCATTGCGGGAAGTGGCCTCCTAGAAGACAGCCGTTTGATTATCGGCAATCGGATCAAATTGTTTGTTGTGTCCTGGCAAGTTTAAATCTTGCCATAACCCAATTCCTGGGACGTTGACCATACGCATCCTTGAAACTGTTGAATACGTTTGAGACGAATGGCGTTCAGGCGAGAGCCTGATTTTGAAAACCACCCGCTCTCCATCCTTCTTCTCTCTTTGTTGCCTCAGGATGACATGTCTGTGATGTTGTGCTCATTTTTTGCATGTGTGTGAGAACCAGAACCAGGAGGAGGACCAGCAGGAAGCGGCATGTTGGCACATCCTGGGCCCTCTTGAGGCTCTTTTGGGGCCTCTTTTGGGCCTCCTGGGGGCTCGGGGCTCGGACGGGCACAAGGCCGCAGCCGTTCGAAAGCAGTTGGGCCGGCCTGCTTCTGTCGCGACCTCGGTGGATCGAGCCGAAGGGCTGTGCCTCTGGGCCTCTCGCGACACGGGGGGAACGCTGCCTCCGGAGGGCCACATCAGGATTCTGCGGAGGACGAGGAAGAGGATGCAGAGGAGGGGAAGGTTTGCCGATCTACGGAGAGGGGGCCAACGGAGGGCGCGCCCCAGTTCCACGTCGACGAGCACATCGGCCCTGCCTTCAAGACCTTCAAGGCCCCTCGCCCGAGGAGAGGAGGAGGAGGAGGAGGAGGAGGAGGAGAAGGAGGAGGAGGAGGCGAGGAGGAGGAGGAGGAGGAGGCGGAGGAGGAGGCGGAGGAGGAAGGAGGAGGAGGGGGGAGGAGGGCATGGAGCATGGATTGGCCTGGGTCCGAAGGCCCAGATGCGGGCAGGAAGGCGGTGCGGCACAATAGTGTCATACAGCGCCCTGCGCAGCGAAGCAGGCTGTGCGGCGCGCGCGCGCGGCGCGCCGCCGCGGGAGGGGGAGGGAGATGGGGAGGAGGAAGAGGAGGAGGAGGAGGAGGAGGAGGAGGAGGAGGAGGAGGAGGAGGATGAGGAGGAGAGGGGGCACAGGAGGGAGGGCGGTCCGCCGCCCTTCACCCCCGCTCCGCTCCTCCTGCCTCCCCCTCTCCTTCGCTCTCGGCATCACCCCAGCACACTAGTACTGTGTGTGCGTCGCCCCCCAGGGGCGACGCGCGCACCGAGAAATCTTCTAGCATGTGCGTCGTGGCGGGCGCTGCTGTCTGACCGCACCGCTCGGGAAACGATCTACTACAAGATGGGTATACTACATGTTCGGGTCGGACGGGCGCCTTCAACCAATCCATATATATATATATATATATATATATATATATTTATATACTACATTATTTATTATTTTATTTGGACGCCCCTCCCCACATGATCATACATTTGCATATATATATATATATATATATATAAATATATTTGTCCCTACCGCGGCCGCCGATCGATATCATCACTCTCTGTTTCCTCCTCCTCGTCCTCCTCCTCCTCGTCCTCCTCCTCCTCCTCCTCCTCATATTACTAGTATGGTTATGTGCGCCCCGTGCTTCCCCCGTGCCAGTATCTATCCAGCTGCCCGCGGCAGGTCCCGCCCCGCCACGACAGGCCCGCACCTCCTGCTGCGGCCTCTTCCGGGGGGTCCCACGGGGGGGGGGCGTGCCGGGCGACGCGCCGCGTGTCCCGAGGCCCGTGGGAGCCGAGCGTCGGGGGTTCCCTCCGCGTTCTCGCCGTCGTCCTCCCTCTTTTCCGTCCGTGGTATGGTTCTCTAGGCCTCCCGGATGGGGTCGGGGTAGAGGGGGTCGGAGGATCGCGCCGCATCGCCGATGCATCGACGATGCGGCTCGATGCGGAGCCCGATTCTCTCCACGCCGACGTCGCCGACGCGTTGCCGACGTCGGCTATGCATCGACGATGCATCGCCGATGCATTGGCGATGCGGCGCGATCCTCCGACCCCATCTACTCGGACCCCATCTAGGATGCCTCTAATGGCTCCTGTGAGCACTCTTGTGAATAGGTCGGGTAGGGATCCGACCATTCCTCTTCATGCTTCACAGCCGTCTCGTGTGTAGCTCACGGGCTTCGGTCCACTTCGTCGATGCAGCCTGTTCTGCTGCCCTCCAGGGCACGCGCCCCCAGTATCCGGACCAATGCTCGCGCTAGCCTGCCGATGAGCACCTTGAGCTAAACAGCAAGCACGGGAGCGGGATCATGAACTTGATGCTGTAATAGCCTATGACCCGCTCAAAGTGGCTTCGCTTCAGCGGGCCCGCTCAGCATTATGCAATGGTGCGACGATGGCAACACGCTGGCGACGAGCAGCAGTACAATCATGATTGCTACTGTTTAGCCGTCCGCTGCTGCCGCCGCGATTGGGGCCAACATGCCTGCAGCCGCGCCTCGGGCAGAGCGCGGATACGCGGCGGGCTAGTCCTGCTGGAGACGGTGCCAAACGGAAGCGGTGGCAGCGGAATTGTATGGCTCGATGGCTCTTCCTGACGCGACGCTTGACGGCGAGGCTGGGTACTTCTTCGCCAGGTGGGCTCTCCCGCAGCCAGGTCAGTGACTGACAGCGGCAAATCACAAGTAATTCATCTAGGAATTAGAGGCCCAAGCCCAGGTTCTAAGCCTTGGGATCTGTCCTAGGAGTCCTAGACCCTTTGTCCCGAAAGAAGTCATTCAGGGCGCCCTCCCGGTACTTGCTGCTCGCGTGAGAGCTCGTGCCAGACGCCAGAAGATGAGCTGGACAGCTCCAGCTGACTTTTCCTGGCAAGCCAACACCAGAGCGCTGCCCACGTAATCGCAGATTTTTTGCTGAAGCGCACATCGCGCTATGCGGCTCTGCGCCGCGGCGCCAAGAAGGAGCAAGCATCTGACTCGCTGGAGGCAGGCCTCGCGTCGGGCACTGGGCACGATGGGCGCTGACCTGCACGAATGCAAGGCTTTGCAAAAGTCAGCTCGAATGAGTGGAGGCACGGAGAAACAATGAATCGCGTGCTTTCTCCGCCAAGTTCCCAGGCTTTGTTTGGCTCAGTCGGGGGGCTCCAGGCTTGTCAGCGGTGGGGAACTAGCCCCAGCAGGACAAGGCTCTGCCCTGGCTGGTCCCGCGCGCACGCCGCGGATCGTCTGCTCCTCCGCCTCTCGTCCTCCTCCTCCTCCTCGTTTTTTTTTCCGGTAAAGCAACCCTAGGTAGTACCTGTGGCGTTCTTGAAGGTAGCATACTCAAGACGTGCGCGACTCGGCTCAGGAAAAAAGAACCTAGCGGGCGCCGCGGGCAATGTGGGAGAACGAGGCCAAGAAAATAATAGACAATCGGCAGGTCCGTCAAGACGGCACTGACCTTAGTAGGATAGTCCAAGGTAAACAAGGCGAACACCTGGAGTACTCCTTAAGTTCAATCGGTAGTGCTGTCTTGATTGTAATACTATGACTGTAAGGGATTTACGCTGCACGTGAGGTATGACAGGGCAGGTGCTGTAGAGGTCGGGCCCCTCGCGCCGCCCCTTCCCCCCCCCTCCTCCTCCTCCTCCTCCTCCTCCTCCTCCTCCTCCTCCTCCTCCTCCTCCTCCTCCTCCTCCTCCTCCTCCTGCCACACTGCGGGCAAAGCGGTCCTTATCCGCCGCAGCCCGCGCCGCGCGCGCGCCCGAGCGCGCGGCGCGACGCATGACCCCCTACCTCTGAGATCCCCTGGAGGGGGCTCAAAAAGCCTCTGAAAGGAACACGCGATCCCCGAAAGCCCAGATCCGAAAGGGCGACGGAAAAGCGCGAGGACGGAGCGAGGACGAGGGAGGAGGAGGAGAGAGGCGGTCGGTCCTCCTCCTCTCCTCCTCCTCCTCCTCCTCCCCCTCCTCCCCCTCCCTCCTCCCTCCCTCCTTCCCTGCTCCTTGCGGGGCTCTGTGTCTCGGGTCCTTCCTCTCCCCCTCGGTCTCTCCTCTCTGCGGCCTCTGCCCGCCCCGAATCTCCCGCGTTGACCTCCTCCTCCCCCGCCCTCCTCCTCCCTCTCCTCCTCCTCCTCCTCCTCCTACCTCCTCCTCCTCCGCTCCTCCGCCTCCGCCCTCCCGCCCCTCCCGCCCCTCCACTCCCTCCCTCCCTCCCTCCTCCCTCCCTCCCTCCCTCCCTCCCTCCCTCCCTCCCTCCCTCCTCCCTCCCTCCCTCCCTCCCTCCCTCGCTCCCGAGTGCGTTCCCCTCTCCTCGCGCCGCGGCCCCTCCATCGAGAGCGACGCTGGCGCTCGCCCTGTGTGCGGCGCCAGCTGCGCGATTCCGATCCGACTCGATTCGACTTCGGATGGCTTCCGATTCGATTCGATTCGACTTCGGGTTCCTTCTTTTCATCGAAGCCTACCAGCCTGCCGATTTCCGCCGATTCGTTTTTTTCCGACTCGTGTGCCGCTTTCCGCCGATCCGATTCATTTCGATCGCCGATCCGGCTTTACCGATTCGATTCTGGGCTCGCCTGAGTCTGAGGAGGGTGTGGGCGTGCAGTTCTCTGGCGGCTCTGACGGAGGGGGGGTCCGTGCTCGCTCGCGGCTTCCCCCTTCCGCAGCGGCGACTGTGTCATTCCCGCCTCGAGGATGTGGGAGCCTGGGGCGCAGGGCTAAAACGAAAGAAGCCGCGGTCGGTGCGGGGTGGGGGTGGTGATGTTCTCAGGGCTGGGGGGTCCTGCTGGGCCTGACATGATGGGTGGTGGCACACGGAGAACCGTGATGGTTCGTCCGTGCGGTTCAACGGAGGCTTCCATGAAAGCTGGGGACAGCCAATCTCATCACGCCCCCTGTGGGCAGCCTGAAGAACCCGCAGGAGTCTCGAGGACACCTCTGGGATCCACGCGAAGCGCCAGGTGTCCTAAAGATACCCAGGAACCCTCAGGAATTCAGCTTGACTCAGGCAGGAGTCTTCAGGAATCCTTCTTGAGCCGGCACGAGTCCTGCGAGAAGCTATAGGAGTCTTTTAGGGATCTTGATCTTGCAGGCCCCCCTGGGAACCTTCAGGAACCCTCAGGATTATGCAGCAACTTACAGGGTCCCGAATTCTCGAAGACGCCTACGGCGAATCACCGCTGCCCCCTGCCTTTTGGAATCGCCCATTTGGCCGATCGTTGTGGCAAGAGCTCTGCCAAGCTAGCTGACTATGTTTTCCCCCAGCCGTTGTAGAGGCCCTTCAGGGAACACTTGGGGGAGGATGGCGGGGAAGATCAGGAGGAGGAGGAGGGGGCATCTTGGGAGCCTCTGGGGGCACTCTTGGGGCCTCCTGGGAACTCCCTGGGGGCATCTTTGAGGCATGTTGGGGGCCTCCTTGGGCCTCTTGGGGGCCTTTCGGGGCTTCTTGGGGGACTTTTCGGCCGTCCTGGCCCGTCGGACGTCGTCGGAAGCCGTCTTGGGGGCCTCTCTGTGCCGACTTTGGGCCCTCTTGGGGTGCCCCAGGGCCGTCCTGGAAGGGCGTCTTGGAGGCCTCTTGGGACTGGCCTCCACTGTAGGGCTTACAAGCCGAGTGGACAACAGTGGCGCTTCCCATCTTACCCGGTCAGGCTTTGCGACGCCTCAACGTGCCAGGGGGCAGGGTCGCGGATTCACGGCCAGACGTGTTTCTCATTGGCAGTCTGGCAGCGCTCTGGATTCGGCATGGCAGTGGAGCGTTGCTTCGCGTCAATTCTCGAAAACGCCTAAGCGAAACTTGCAAGTGGTGTTGGCATGGAGAGTCAAAGACTCTCCAGCACGTTCTCAGCCACTTCACCACAGCAGGTAACATTATTTAGGTGACAAATCAGGAAATTTTCAGCGGATTCACGAATATATGCCAGACACATAATTCTATCATCCATGCTAGTAGCCGTATGTTTGTCATCTTGATTACAGTGGGCGTGCCCCCCCTACCAGCATCTGGGCTACACTCTGATCAAGGACAATGGTCTTATGGAAGCAGGATTCTTCGAATTTGCCTGCCTACAGGTCATCTTGCCCATCCCCAGAGACCTGGTTGGCTCGGCCCGATCTCGGTCTGATGCGGGAGCGCCTCGGTAATGCGATTCCAAGAATTGGTCCAGCAGTCCTGGCCTCGACACGTCTCTTGAACATGTTTGGCACGGCATTTCCATACGTAATTCGAAAGTCCGAACTTGTCACCCCAGCAGGTTCGGTCACGCGTCTCCGATGGTACTTTGATGCCGTTGCCCTTGCTTGCTGGATACAACTTGCTGGCTATTGCATTCCATGTATTCGCGTAGTGTGTGCGTGTGTGTGTTGTTGTTGTTGTTGTTGTTGTTGTTGTTGTTGTTGTTGTTGTTGTTGTTGTTGTTGTTGTTGTTGTTGTTGTTGTTGTTGTTGTTGTTGTTGTTGTTGTTGTTGTTGTTGTTGTTTGTTGTTGTGCTGTGTTGTTGTTGTTTGTTTGTTGTTTGTTGTTGTTGTGTTGTTGTGTTGTTTGTTGTTGTTGTTGTTGTTGTGGTTGTCGTGTGGTTGTTGTTGTTGTCGTTGTGGTTGTTGTTGCTGCTGCTGCTGCTGCTGTTGTTGTTGTTGTTGTTGCTGTTGTTGAACATTATTTCTTCTTAAGAATAATTATTGTTGGGACCCCTGTGCACGACCCCCCCGCCGCGCCTAAGCCGCAGCCTCATTTTCATCATTTTCGTGAGGAAGTCTCAGGCAAAACGGGTGGTCCGGATCCGGTTGTGTTGTTACGATCGGTTTTCCCTTGCAAAAAATAAGCTAAAGTGGACATTTCTTGTTCTAACATAACCAAACTTCAAGAATCCCTTGCAAAAAATAAGGTAAAGTGGACATTCGCGCGCGCAAGACGAAATCCTTCCAAAACCTTAGTTTTCGTAGCGATTTTAACATAAAAACATCAAAAAACCAATGGTTTTTCAAACAAAAATGTCAAAATTTCATCCCGCGCGCTCTTGCGGATTCGTAGGAAACCCAACACTTTTTAATCATTTCTGTCAAACGGGCTTTTGCGAGCAACTTTTTCGAACTTCTGCAACAACGGTTGCGCACCTGCCAGGGCCATCATCCCTGTCAAATAATACCATGCGGGACACATTCGTTTTTTCTTCGCGCGCGCACGCCGTCGTCGTCGGCCGCGGGGCCCTGAATAGTAGCCACGGTCGTCCGCATGCCACGAAGTGAAGTGTCCGAACGTCATAGGGCGGGAAGCTGGGTGTGGGTGGTGGCGAAGAGTCGTTTGGAAATTTGGTAGAGCTTGAACCGGCCCCCCCACAAAGTGGGGGTATTGCCCGCCTCCTATGAAAACCCTGGCACTGGTGAGAACGGTGTGTCCCCACGTGCTAGTAATTGTTGTTGTTGTTGTTGTTGTTGTTGTTGTTGTTGTTGTTGCTGTTGTTGATGTTGTTGTGCTAAATGCTTGACATCGATTGCTTGCTTCACACAGCCTGCTTGAGGCTGCTGCTTGCCTACACCTTAGGCGATGCTTAAGAAAACCCAAGTTTTCGGCCAGAGTCTCGATTATTCTTAACTTTCCAATGTAAATCCCAAGATTTTGATAGAAGTTCTGGGCTTTTATTCCAGTTCTGAGACTCTGAATTTCTTCACCCATGGTTTCTTGAGCATTTCGCAAGGTGTACCATTCCTCGCTTGCTCTCTGCTGCTGGGTTGTTGCCACCCCCTTGCCATTCTTGCCCTGCCTGGCTACTGCCTACTTGCACTTGCCTGCTCGCTTCTGCTGGCTTGTTGTGCCATGCAGAGCCTCCTCCTCCTCCTCCTCCTCCTCCTCCTCCTCCTCCTCCTCCTCCTCCTCCTCCTCCTCCTCCCCCTCCCCCTTCTCCTCCTCCTCCTCCTCCTCCTCCTTCCTCCTCCTCCTCCTCCTCCTCCTCCTCCTCCTCCTCCTCCTCCTCCCTCTCCTCCTCCTCTCCTCCTCCTCCTCCTCCTCCTCCTCCTCCTCTCCTCCTCCTCCTCCTCCTCCTCCTCCTCCTCGCTGCTTGCCTGCCCTTGCCGATCCTCCCTGTCCTGGTGGCGAGAAACGAGCTGCTCAGCTCCCGAAGCTTGCCTCGCACGGCCTGCTGCCCCCCCCCCTCGCAGAGGGGAGGCCCGCGGATGTGGAGCCACGCAGGCTGAGGGTCCGTCGTGCCCGTCGCGGCTCGAGACAGGTTGAGGCCTCTGGGCTTCCGCACGCCTGGCGGCCTGCCCGACCTGGCCCCCGACACTTCCCCGCGGCTGCCGGCGGGCCTGGGCGGCTGGCCTTCCGTCGGGCCTGTCCCTCTGCAGGGGGAGTGTTCAGAGATAGTCGAAGAACAGTCTGGGGATGCTGTTTTGACTAGTTTTTGATCATCTGGAAGTATTTCTTGTAGTTTTTATTTCTCGTCCCGCTGGGGATGATGTTTTGATTATTTTTTCATCATCTGGAAGTCTTTCTGGTATTTTTCATTTGTCGCCCCGAATCCCCCTGTAGGGGGACAGGCCCGACTTAAGGCTGGCCGCCGCCCCGCTGCGAGCATGACGAGCCTGGTGCAGGGCATGGCCTTCGACCCGCCGCGGCGCGGGCCGCCCTTGCAGCAGGAGGACCGCGAGGACGACGAGGCCCGCGCGTTGTCGCAGGCCTGGCTGGAGAGCCGCCTGCGCGGCCTCTCCCAGGATTCCAGCAGTGGCGAAGGGTCTTGGCTCGCCTATAGGCCTGCGGAAGAATGTTCTAAGAGCCTTTTGTGGTCTCCACGAAATGTTATTAGAACGTTTCTGGCTGGGACTGTCGTGCTTTGTCACATTGGGCTCCTGTTCTAAGAACACTGTTTTTAGTCTTTAGAGCCTTTTCGGGTTCTACGAACATGTCGTGGTAGGCCTATAGGAATGCCAGGGCGGCCGGTCCCTGCTCCAAGGATGATTTCGGAGGAGGTGTCCGCATTTTCAGCACCAGCGACCTGGAGGCCCCCGAGGCCTTCCGCGACGTGTGGCGCTCGAAAAAGAACGAAACACACACACACACAATCATAAACTTTGTGCGCTCGGCGCGGATCTCTTGGATTCGCGCGGGGGGGGGCCCCCGCCTGGCGCGCTCCGCGCGGCAGGGAGGGGGTTCCGGTGCAGGTCCAAGAAATCCGCGTGGACCTCCAAATTTTTACGTTTGCGCTGTTTTCTCTTCTCGAGGCACGTGATCTCCAGAGGAGATGTCAGCAATGGCCCGCCACTGATCAGCGATGAGGATTCGGCCAAGCTGCAAACGATCCTGGTGTTCTGCAACCCGAACCAGGTCAGCGAGGTCCAGAGGCTCTGCGACGTCATCACGAACATCGACGTGACAAGCAGCGACGCCCCGCCGATGTTCTGGGTGCCCCACTCCGTGGCGCCCGACAAGCGGGGCCACACGGACCTCATGCGGGCAGACCAGGTGAACGACATCCTGACCAGGGGCCTGGACGGCATCGTGAGCGGCGAGCCCGCGGGGCTGCGGCTCTCCATGGCCGTGCGCATGAAGATCAAAAAGTCGGCGACCATCCCGGAGAAGCTGAACGACATGCTCACGGAGGCGCGCAATCGAGGACAGTACGGACAGTACCTGCAGCGCTGCGCACACGCGACCCTGTGGGACTACGTGAGGGCTCGCCTGGCGCCCGACATCCCGGCGGTGGACCACACCCTCGAGCCCGGAGACCCGCAGCAGGTTCCAGGGTACATCGTCGGGAACAAGCTCGGGCAGGGGTCGTTCGGGGCCGTCTACAAGCTGACGGAGAGGCCGGAGACGGGAAACAGCGTCGAGGTTGTCAAGGCAGTGCCCACCGAGGGCATCACGCGGATCAAAGACCTCATGTACATGAACAGAATGATCCGCGTGATGAACATGTTGAGCGATGAGCAGGGGCGGCACCCGAACATCATCCGCCTGCACCGCACCTACCACACGCCGACGCACATTCTTTTCCGGATGGAGTACGGGGGCCCAGAGAACTTGTACAAGCGCCTGCGCGACCGCCAGACACTGCAGGCTGAGAATGCGCGGCCACTGTCCCTGGACAAGGTTGTGACGATCATCACCCAGGCGGTCGACTTGGTGTGGCACCTGCACACGGTGGTGCATGTCTGCCAACGCGACATTAAGCCAGAGAACATCATGGTGAACGAGACGCCAGAGTCCATCACGATCAAGCTCACAGACTTCGACCTCGCTGTCTCCTTCGAGGACGAGGGCAAGATGTGCAGCAGCCCCTGCGGGACCCTGCCCTTCGCCGCCCCCGAGGTGCTGCTGGACAGCCCCTACGACGTTTGCCTGGCGGACATCTGGAGCCTCGGCGTGGTCTTCGCGGAGGTGCTCTGCGGGGTGCGCGTGGTGGAGCTCGCGATCGAGCACGCGGGGCTGCAGGTGCGGCCCCTGGGCGTCAACACCGCGCTCGCGGAGTGCATCCGCACCTTCTTCCGCATGCCCGCCGCGGCGGCCCGCCTGCTGGAGGAGCGCTGCCGCCCAGAGCTCCGCCCCCTGCAGCCCCTCGGCGGCGCGGTGCTCGCCAGGACGCTGACGGTCGACCCCGCGCGGCGGATGGACGCCGACGGCGTCCGCTCGGTGGTGGAGCAGGGCCTCGCGCCGCTGGCCCTGGGGCCTGCCGCGCCCGGCAGGTAGCCCGCGCCCCAGCGGCCAGCGGCGCTGCGCCAGCCGCGGCAGCACAGGCGACGTCGCAGCAGCGCGTCGGCGAGCGGCGAGGTCCGCGCCGCCGTCCGCCCGCGTCGCAACCGCGTTCCTCCTCCTGCCCTCCTCTCCTCCCGCGTCTCTACCCGCGCCTCCTAGCACCAGTATCGCTTCACCGACCTCCATCCCCATCCCCATCCCCTTCGAGACCCCCACCAGATTGCCCCCCCAGTTGGGGCTACACCCCTCGAAACCCGAAGGGAACGGCCTATATCCCCTATCTAGGGGGGTAAATCGGCCAGTGGGGCCCCGGCCACGCCGCTGGGGATAGGGATCGGATAAACGATGCTCATAGCACCCGCGTCTCCCCCTCCTCCCCCTCCACCTCCACCCTCTCCGTCTCACCCGCATGCACACACTTTTTACCTGCGTCGGCGGCTGGGCAGAGGTTGCTGCTGTGGCGATCGGGCAACCCGCACGCGCACGCACAGTCTAGACACACGCACACGAGACATCATACCCACATGTGCAAATCACACAGCACAGATACACAGCATACACACATCACGCACAGGTAAGCACCAATTGCCTGACAACACACCCGACAACACAGGGGGCGCGCTGTGGGTGGCTGCCGCATCCGTTGCATTTTTCTATGTTTCGTCCAAGATCTTCCTGTTGGGGGACACGCCCGACCTAATCAGAGCGTCAAGAGCGTCAGAGCGTCCGCACTTTGCTGCCGTTCGCTGCGCCAGCGCTCGGTTTTCGGCACCGCAGGAGGTGTGCTGGGGGGGGGGGGGCGCTCGCCGCGCCAGGGCTGCAACGCGTGGCGGGCGTGGCATCTTTCACGGCACCGCGTGCCGTGCGCCGGGGGTGGGGTCGCTATCTGTGCCATGCTTGCAAAGCGTGGCAGGCGTTGCACTTTCTCGATGCAGCAGGGGTTGTGCTGGTGGTAGGGTCGCTGTTCACGCCAGGGTCGCAACGCGTGGCAGGCGTGGTGCTGTCTCGATACCAGGAGGGGTGCACGGGTGTTCACAAGATATGAACACAAAAGCGTATACTGAAAATGTTGAGTTCCTCGGTAGTGGATTCTTTTTGTTTGTGCAGACGTGGGGCCGAGCAAATCTCGGAGTGTGTCGCTCTAAACCATTATTCTCCTCTTGATCCTCCTCTTCTTCCCTCCCCTCCTCTACCTCCAGCCTCTATCCTCTATCCTCCATCCTCCGTCCTCCATTCTCCATCCTCCCTCCTCCTCCTCCTCCTTCTCTTCCTCCTCCTTTTCCTTTTCCTCGTTCGAAGAAGATGCTCAGCCGCCGTTTGGCTTGAGCACCAGCGCGTACTAAACTGGATTCGTGAGTTTAAGAGCCCGCTTTCTACACTTCTCTCGTCAAGCTTTCAGCCCCGGCAGTTATAGTTGGCAGCGGGACTGGGAACGATCCCAGCTCGCGATCCACAGAACGTGCGCAGAGTTATATGTGGACGCGCATTCGCCATTCCCCTCGCCTCCGCCTGGGTACCACCCTCCAATCCATGAACAGCTTATGCTTGTTGCTGTCGTGTAAACCTAGGGATGTTTCGTCCCGGGCGCCCACAAACCAGCAACATCTGTCGAGTGTTTGTGAGGATCCGGCTGTGAGGGCAAAAGCAGCTGCAAGCTACGCGATGTGGAGCGACCCGCCCAAGGGAACTCCACGACTTTCACACGACCCATCGCACTCCACAGGAGCTGGTCGTAGCTTCGCGTCGGGCATGACGCCGAAGCTCTTACCCAGGCTAATACTGTGCCTCGTGATGTGCGCGACAGTGCTAGCTGTCCTCGCGAGCGCGTCGCACCACCCAAATGAGCCACTGAATGTTAATGCGCCGTTCTCACCTCCCTGGGTCTCGACCACGGTTGTCGGCACCATTACGGCTGCCCCCAACTTCGGTATGGCGTTCGCTCTTGCGCAGGCCTGGGTCCCAAAACGCCTCCGCAGCTCCCATCGTGGTAGACTCTAACCGGGAATAGTATCCATCTTGGATCTATGGGGCAGCATCCCCATGTTCTTCATGATCGCGCTTCTTTGGCTCACTGGCATGGTGCCCCGTGGAGGCGGCCCACAGGGCGGTGGAGGCGGCCGCGGTAGCATCACTTCCCGCCATCCGTCCTGCCTGTCGCCTGAGTGCGAGTCAGTGTATCTGTTCCGTCATTGGGTACATGACTTGCTCGCGAGGGGCGCGTTCGCTTCCGACACTGACATCGCCCAACAATGCGCTGCCGTCATCCTTACATATGATTGGTAGAGCCGCTCGCGAGCTCACGCGCTCCATGATCTTCGCGGAGATGACAGAGGGAGGCGTAGTCAATGACGAGCACGAGGACGCCGTGACACACCTCATCGCGAAGCTTGCCATTCGCTTCGGTCCACTGGGCGAGGAGTCGTGCCTCCAGGCTACCCGCGGGTTCTTCGAGTTCTCGAGGCGCCGCAGCGAGACCACCGATGCGCTGCTCTCGCGGCTTCTCACGATGCGACTCCGAGTTGCGCGCAACGGTGGACCGGCGATGTCTGGGAATGCTGTAGCTAGCCGCCCTCCGAGCGGTCGGCGCCGCATCTAGCCAACTCATGACGCTACTCGAGCCATGCGGCAATCTAGTTCCAGCCGCGGAGCCTGAATTCAAGAGTCTCACGACTATGCTTGGGCGCGTGGGTCGCATCGTGGAACGTGCACCAAATTGCATGGCTAGCGCTCTTCGTTCGCCGTCGTCGTTCGGAGGCATCGTGGGCGTGGCCAGTGACGACAGCAACGACATATCCACAACGGACCCTTGGCACACTCGGGATCTCGACCCCTGGGCAGCCAGCGCCGCCGAGGCCCCTGGTGCTGGAGGCTCCATGTCGTGTGTTACTAGCCCGTCGCAGGGCGCCATGCCGCCGCAGACAGCATGCCCTGCCGCCGCGTGGGCGCCCGCGATCGGGGCCGATTAGGTACCTGAAACCTCGCAGCTCCTTGGGTGGCTGCGAATTGCGCAGCTCTCGCCAGTTTCGTGGGCAACTTCCGGGGTGTCTGCGAAGGTGCAACAGTCGCCACACTCGTGGGCTCTCGGGAGGCGGAGGCTCCCAGGAGCCCGCGAATGTGGCGAGCCGCTCGGCGGAGTAGCGGAGTACGTGAGACCTCGCAGCCTCTTGGGTGTCTGCGAAGGTGCAACTGTCGCCACATTCGTGTGCTCCTGGGAAGTTGAGCCTCCCAGGAGCCCGCGAATGTGGCGAGCCGTTCGGCGGAGTAGCGGGGTACGTGAGACCTCGCAACCCGCTGGGTGGCTGCGAGCGTGCAACTGTCGCCACGTTCGTGCGCTCCTTGGGGGCACGGCGGAGTAGCGGAACACCCGAGACCTCGCAGCTGTTGCCATGTCCGTGGGCTCCTGGGAGGCACGGCGGAGTAGTGGAGTATCTAAGACGTCGCATCTCTTTGGGTGGTTGCGAGCTGCGCATCTGAACTGTTGCCACTTTCGTGGGCTCTTGGGGAAAGTACAGCGGAATCGGGGGCCATGCGCACCTAGACGAGACTTCGCTGCTCCTTGGGAGGCTACGAAGTGCGCCACTTTCGTGGGCTCCTGGGAGGCACGGCGGAGATGAGGGCAGCCCTGATCGTGCATACTAGGCGACGTGTTCTTTTGTATGTAGCTGTCAAACAAGCAATCGCCTCCCCTGGAGAAGGGGTTCGGTACGTCTCGGGTATTTTGATTGTCGTCTCTCCGACTCCGGCTCCTACCTCTCCGACCCCTGCGCTCTCCAGATCCATTTCGAGATAGCAGATTCTCTTTTGTCCGATTCCTGCGTCCGGCGCCTCTCCGACTCATGCTGTCCGACTCCAGCTCCGACGACACCACGTCCAGCTCGTATTTTTCCGACTCCGGCTTCGATTTACCATTGTCGTCTCTCCGACTCCGGCTCCTACCTCCTCGACCCCTGCGTTATCTCCGACTCTGGCTCTGACACTTGTCCTCGTTCTTCTGACTCGGGCTGCTCAAATTTTAATCTCCAGAGTCTGAGAGCCCAGCATCGGCGCTTGACGCCAACCCGCTGCGCCTTAGGTGCCTTCTGCGGGACAACCTGTCTCTCTGTCTTCTGCTCGAGTTTTACTTGTGATGTCAACCGTCGTCCCCTGTTTTATATTCTGAGCGTTTCATGTTCGATTCGGCTCAGGATATTGCTGCGGACCGAGTTTCTCTGCCGGTCGCCAGAGTTCGCATGCAGGCCACACGGTAGAGGGACCCGAAGGCGGGGGTGGGCCAGAGTTGGTTTCGCGGTCACAGCAGCGTTGTTCATTTGGAATTTTCCGCGAAGTTGGACACATCTTACATGTTGCCTCTCGAGAGTAATTGTGCGTGTTAGGATGGGCATTTTTTTGATACTTTGCAGAAAGCTGGGTCAGCTTTCTTGCCTTCTTCGGCGTGTATCGAAGACTCTTACGGCGAATTTCCGCCGCCCCCTGTGTTTTGGAAACGCCCATGCAACCAAACGTTCGGCGGACGTCCAGCCAAGCCGTCGGACTATGTGTTCCCCCAGCCTCTGTGGAATGGGGGAGCACTTGGGAAAGCAAGGGAAAGGAGGAGGAGGAGGAGGAGGAGGAAGAGGAGGAGGAGGAGGAGGAGGAGGGGGAGGAGGAGGAGGAGGAGGACATTTTTAGTGAAGGGCCCTGGAGGCTGCTCCTACTGTTATGCTTGTTGAGTCCTCAAGGGGTTTTCACCGCGCCATACGGTAGTATCGTCAAGTCGAATAATGGAGAGGAAGCATGCTGCCAAATGATTTCCAGATACCTGAAACATGTTTCAAACATGTTTTCAATATGTTAAACACATATTTGAAACATGCTTAGAACATGTTTTACACATCTCGAACACAACACCTTTAATTCAATGACAGGAGTGTTAGAGTGTCCATTGTCACGGCATCCACGAGTCAAGGGAAGGACCGCGGGGTCGGGGAAGGATCGAGTCTCCGCTGGACTTTAACTGGCAACACTCTGCCCTCGAGGATCTCAATCCCTCGTAGCTGCTGGCTGCTGGCTCGGCTGCCGCCGCCGCGCTCTTCCCCCCCATCCGCCTCCTCTTGCCGTGCACCCGTCAGTGATCGGGGTTCCGCGCTCCGCCCGGAAGCCGCGAGCGAACGAACGAGGAGGAGGAGGAGGAGGAGGAGGAGGAGGAGGAGGAGGAGGAGGAGGAGGAGGAGGACGAAGAAGAGGGGGCCTCCCGAGGCCGTCTTGGGCCTCCTGGGAGCTTCCTGGGAGCCTCCCAGGGGCATCAGAGGGGCCTCCCGGGGGCCTCCCAGGGCCTCTTCGGGGCCTCGGGGGCCTCCAAGGAACCTCTTGGCCTTCGGAAGCCGTCTTGGGGCCCTGTCTGGGAAGTCGTGGCGCTCTAGGAGCCGTCTTGGAGGTCTATGGGGCCGTCTTGGGGCCGTCTTGAGGGCCTCTTGGGCCGTCTTGGGGCCCTCTTGGGCTGGATAGATCCAAAATGGCCATTGTAGGCGGAACTCGACATTAGAAATGACAGGCCCGCATTTCCAAAAACATGCCTGGTATGATTATTCTCATTCCGAAACTCTGCTTCCAAACGCACTTCTGAATCCCAACGATTTGCAGTTAGGATGTTTCCCGAATCCCACTACTGACTAAAAGGGAACCCCTGAACATCAACATGTGTATCATTGCCACACTTTCGAACCCCAGCCCACATACTCGTGGCAATTTCCCGAAACCGAAAGGACCACCAATCCCCCAAACCTGACACCCGCACAGGACGCCTCGCGCAACTTTCAGGAATTAGCACTGCGCTCGCGGGGCAAACCCATGACAGCGACTCTTCAAAAACAAAGGCCCTCCGAGGGCCCAGCGGCCATCCAAACGGCCGAGCTCCGCCGAAGACCCCACTGGGAGTGTTCGCATGCGGTTCCCCCACCCAGGGCAGCGTTTCGTGGCCCTATAGGGAGCTCCGCCGAAGGCCCCAGTGGCTGCTCTCGCATGCGGTTCCCCCACCCAGGGCAGCGTTTCGTGGCCCCATAGGGAGCTCTACCGAAGGCCCCAGTGGCGCAGTTCGCAAGCGGTTCCCGTACCCAGGGCAGCGCTTCGTGGCCCCATGGGGAGCTCCACCGAATGCCCCAGTGGCGCTCTCGCATGCGGTTCCCCCACCCAGGGCAGCGCTTCGTGGCATAGGGAGCTCCACCGAAGGCCCCAGTGGCGCAGTTCGCAAGCGGTTCCCGTACCCAGGGCAGCGTTTCGTGGCCCCATGGGGAGCTCCACCGAAGGCCCCAGTGGCTGCTCTCGCATGCGGTTCCCCCACCCAGGGCAGCGTTTCGTGGCCCCATAGGGAGCTCCACCGAAGGCCCCAGTGGCTGTTCGCATGCGGTTCCCCCACCAGGGCAGCGCTTCGTGGCCCCATAGGGAGCTCCACCGAAGGCCCCAGTGGCTGTTCGCATGCGGTTCCCCCACCCAGGGCAGCGTTTCGTGGCCCCATAGGGAGCTCCACCGAAGGCCCCAGTGGCGCAGTTCGCATGCGGTTCCCCCACACAGGGCAGCGTTTCGTGGCCCCATAGGGAGCTCTACCGAAGGCCCCAGTGGCGCAGTTCGCAAGCGGTTCCCGTACCCAGGGCAGCGCTTCGTGGCCCCATGGGGAGCTCCACCGAATGCCCCAGTGGCTGCTCTCGCATGCGGTTCCCCCACCCAGGGCAGCGCTTCGTGGCCCCATAGGGAGCTCCACCGAAGGCCCCAGTGGCGCAGTTCGCATGCGGTTCCCCCACCCAGGGCAGCGCTTCGTGGCCCCATGGGGAGCTCCACCGAAGGCCCGCCCCAGTGGCGCAGTTCGCATGCGGTTCCCCCACCCAGGGCAGCGCTTCGTGGCCCCATAGGGAGCTCCACCGAATGCGGGCCCAAGGCAGCGCTTCGTGGCCCCATAGGGAGGCTGCTCTCGCGTGCGGTCCCCCCACCCAGGGCAGCGTTTCGTGGCTCCTCAGGGAGCTCCACCGAAGGCCCCAGTGGCGCAGTTCGCATGCGGTTCCCCCACACAGGGCAGCGTTTCGTGGCCCCATAGGGAGCTCTACCGAAGGCCCCAGTGGCGCAGTTCGCAAGCGGTTCCCGTACCCAGGGCAGCGTTTCGTGGCCCCATAGGGGAGCTCCACCGAAGGCCCCAGTGGCGCAGTTCGCAAGCGGTTCCCGTACCCAGGGCAGCGTTTCCTGGCCCCTATGGGGAGCTCCATCGAATGCCCCAGTGGCTGCTCTCGCATGCGGTTCCCCCGCCCAGGGCAGCGCTTCGTGGCCCCATAGGGAGCTCCACCGAAGGCCCCAGTGGCGCAGTTCGCATGCGGTTCCCCACACAGGGCAGCGTTTCGTGGCCCCATAGGGAGCTCCACCGAAGGCCCGCCCCAGTGGCGCAGTTCGCATGCGGTTCCCCCACCCAAGGCAGCGTTTCGTGGCCTCATAGGGAGCCCCACCGAAAGCGGCACCCACAACGCGTTACGAACAATTGCTTATGGTTGGGTCCTTCGCCAGGATAATTTTTTTTCGGCCATTTGGTCTGGCGTTCAGGGTCGTTGGGCGGCCCTCCATGTGGATCGCGGCATTTTTGGCGAGTAGCAGATGGCTCTTGCTTTGCCGCGTCTTTGCTGGCGCTTGGCCCTAACAGTTCCGGTCCTTTAGCGCACCCAAGCCATGGCGGCAGCCAGCCTTGCCGCTCGAGGAGTTGTCAGGGGAAATCCCCGCCAGCACCAGATATGGCACGATATTGCTGGTGCAAAAGGATATTGTTACGCTCGGGTGTGGTTTGCGATCGGCGCCGTTGGGGCGTGGGGGGCACGACACTGTCCTCGTCGGGCTTCCTCGGGGCGCGGCGGAGAACTCCGAGGGTGACCCCCCCAGGGTGCTGGCTGCAGACCAGACTCTCTGCAATCCGCACCCTTCGGAGTCGCCGATCCAGGCCCTC
This sequence comes from Prorocentrum cordatum, assembly GCA_963575745.1. NCBI lineage: Eukaryota > Dinophyceae > Prorocentrales > Prorocentraceae > Prorocentrum > Prorocentrum cordatum. The sequence continues at coordinate 148,366 of CAUYUJ010017550.1, read as the reverse complement.
AGGAATGCTTCGACCCCTTCAGCAACATCTTAAGACTGCTGCATGAGCCTTGGTAGGGCGACGAAATCTATGCACATCCACTGCTGCTGGCCAGGCTCATCCGGGGCCCAGGAGTAGTGTATACGACCCCCTGGTTTGGCCAAAGAGGCGTATACAGTATTCCTGGCCCCAGGATGGGCCTGGCTTGCAGCAGTGGATATGTATAAATCTCGTCGCCCTACTTGGGGCACGCCTCGTCGTGCTGACAGGCGCGGTGGCGGATTTCTCGCTCGTCGTTTCCACGAGCCCACGGGCGGGCCTCCCCGCCGCCCGCGGGAGGCCGGCGGCGGCGGCGCGACCTGCTGGCCACTGCTTTCCCCCGAGGGCCGCCGGTGCACAGCGGTGCACAGCGGGCCTTTAAGGTTTCGGGTGTGGACAGAACCCCCAACAGTGACACGTCGATTAGAGCCGTTTTTTTTTTTTTTTTGTTTTTTGTTTTTTTTTTTTTGTTTTATATATTATTATTATTTTATTATATATATTATATATATTCGATATATACAGGCAAGCTTACTTGCATGGCGTTCGCCCCCCCCCCCCCCCCCCCCCCCCCCCACCCCCCCCCCCCCCTCCCCCCTCGCCCCTCTTCAATCGAACACGAGCGTGCAAGTGCCTTTCGACTTGCGTGATTTCCGCACGTCGAATTGTTTTCGGCTTGCTTCAGACTCAGCCCCCCCCCCCCGTCCATGCAAGTAAACTTGCCGGAATCCAAAGAAAAGCAAGCTCTGAGTGAATTGTCCGTCTTCGGTTCTCGAGAGGGCGCCGTGGCCGTTGTTTTCCAGGCTTGCGCCCGCCAGGTTTGGGCCTCAGGTCGTTTTCACTAAGCCACGTTTTACTAAAGGGGGGTCTGTCCAACCCCGAAGGTTCTCCTGCAAGGCTCGTTGCGAGTGGTCGCAATCACGCCGTGCCACCTTGTGGGATGGCCAAAGGTCACCCGGAATCTTCTCAGGCCTTATTTGATTCGGGAGGTCCAGCAACATGCGTGCCGACGCAGTTTTTTGTTGTTCTTGTTGTTGTTGTTGTTGTTGTTGTTGTTGTTGTTGTTGTTGTTGTTGTTGTTGTTGGTTTTCGTCGCTCTCAGCTGATGCTCACAGACTGCAGGTGACCTCTCGCACACATGATACGGGGCTAGGACGAGGGTAAATCCGTTCCAGAGCGTTCCGGAACGCTCTGAGAAGGCCGCGGCGCCCGAGACATCCTCCAGAGTCGCCCGCTCTCAGAGATTCTCGATTTATCGTCACTCGAATTTATCCTCTTCCTGGCCTCGTCTTAACTGCTCGTAGCTATTCTCAGGCCTGCTATGGGACCTTGACTTGGTGGGCTCTAAGCCTCCCGCGACCGAAAATGAGTAGATTACGCGGATGGGGGGCAGTCGGTTTCCAAAATTTGGTTCTCGATAATTAAGGACTTCAGTAGAGGTCACAAGAAGGCAGATGTCTTCCGGCTACACGGATGGAGGCGAAGTGTCCGTGGTTTTGAAGCCAACGCGTTCGGGTCGAGGTGCGGACTGTGCACTCAAAGGTGTATGTAGGAATACATTTTCCCTCGATGTTGCCCCCTTCCCCCCCCCCACCCTCCCTCAGCCAAGGATAGGGAAGGGGGACATGGTTGGGAAGCGCGGCAAGCAAGAGGGATGTGAGGAGAGAGCAGAGAGGTGAGGAGGAGGGCGAGGAGGAAGGAGCGTGGGATGGATGGACCGAGGATGAGGACGAATGTAAAGACGAGAAGGGTGACAAGCCGGAGGATAATCAGCAGGTGGAAAGATGGTGGTGGTGTTGAAGATGATGATGGTGTTAATAATGTTGATGCTGATGCGGCTGATGCTGATGATGATGCCGATGATGATGACGAGGATGATGATGATGACGATGCTGATGGTGACGACGACAATTATGATGATAATGTTAAACATGATATGCGAATGATAACATTCATGATGATAATGATGATGGTGATGATGGCGACACCAATGATGAGAAGTATGATGATGATTTTCACTTTTATGCTGATGCTGATCTTGCTGCTGATTGTGGTGATATTGATGCTGCTGCTGATGATTATGAAGACGGCGATTCTGTGGATGCTGCTGTTGTTGATGATGACGAAGAGTATGATGATGCTACTGATGATGATGCTAATTATGCTGGTGGTGGTAAAGATGATGATGATAGTGATGATGATGATGCTGATGATGATGATGATGATGATGATGATGATGTGATGATGATGATGATGATGATGATGATGATGATGATGATGATGATGATGATGATGATGATGCTGAAAGTGGCGGTGGTGATGGTGATTGTGAGGGTGGCAGTGATGTTGATGACGACGATGACAATGACGAGGACGATGACGATGACGATGGTGATGCTGATGATGATGACGATAACGACGATTCCGATGCTGTTGCGGATGATGATGATGACGATGATGCTGACGATACTGATGAGGATGATGATGCTGATGATGATGATGCTGATGATGATGCTGATAATGATTCTGATGGTGGTGATGGTGATGGTGATGATGGTGATGATGATGCTGATAAAGATGACGGTGCTGATGATGCTGATGCTGGTTATGCTCCTGCTGCTGATGATGATGCTTATGATGATGGTGCTTCTGATGCTTGGGGTGATGATGCTGATGCTCATGCTGATGATGCTGATGCTGATGCTGCTGATGCTGATGCTGGTGCTGATGCTGCTGTTGATTATGATGCTGATGCTGCTGACGATTATGACGATTACGATGACGATGACGATGATGTTGCTGCTGATGATGATGATGCTGCTGATGATGTGATGATGATGATGATGATGATGATGATGATGATGATGAGGATGAGGATGAGGATGAGGATGATGAGGATCATGATGATGATGCTGATGATGATGATGCTGATGCTGATGATGACGACGATGTTGATGATGCGGCTGCTGATGATGATGATGGTGATGATGCTGCTGATGGTGATTGTAATGGTGATGGTGGTGATGATGATATGACGACGACGATGATGGTAGCGTTGATGAGGATGATGATGATGTTGTGCTTTCATTGCCCTCCAGTACCACTTGCGTTTTTCCAATTGCAGTGACGCTCCCAGGGTCGCACCCTGTTTTGTTACACGGGAAGAGTCTTAGGCCTCATAATCGGTTGTTGGTTCTTCATTTCCCAAAACAGCGGTTCCCGCCTGATGCACCCTTCATAATTATTTGATTCAAACTCGCGCTCTCGCGCGGGACATTCTCACAATTAATGCAGGAACCGCACTCGCGCTCAGGACTTCCACGTATTGAAGAGCTACTGTAGCCGCGTCCTCGACGTGGAGGAATCGTGCTCTCGCACGACACCTCCTTGCCATTTGCTCAGGTCTCGTGCTCTCGCCTGGGGAGATTCTTCGCAATTGGTGACATTCGCTTCCATGCCCCGCCCGCCCGACCTGCCCGTGAGGGGTTCGCCCGCTCGAGTCGCCCGTCAGCCCGCTCGTCCGACGCTCCCGTTAGGGTCATCCCCTCCTCGTGCCTGGAAGCCCAGGGCTGGACCCAAACGGTGTTTTTTGGCGATCTCGCGGGCCCCTTTTCGTTTCGACTTCGTTTGCGGTACAGGCGGATTCGAGACAAAAGAAAACGGAAAACACCGTTTAGATTCAGCCCTGTGGAAGCCCGCCCGCCCGTTTCAGAGTTCCGCCCGCCCGCTCGCTGGGGTCCGCCCGCCTGGCCCGCCCGCCTCGATGCCCCGCCCGCCCCACACGCCCGCCAGGGTCTGCCCGCGCCCCCATCCCTCTCCTCCCTCTTCCTCCTCCTCCTCCTCCTCGTCGTCCTCCTCCTCCTCCTCCTGCCCCTCCCTCTCCTCCTCCTCCTCCTCCTCCTCCTCTTCCTCCTCCTCCTCCTCCTCCTCCTCCCTCTTCCTCCTCCTCCTCCTCCTCCTGCCCCCGATTGCCCCCCGTCCTCCCTTGCGGCCGTCTCTGGCTCAAGCCGCCGCCGGGCAGCAGCCGCTGCGCCCCCCCCTCATTCATTGAGCTCGTTCCACTAGCAATGTGCCTACTCGCAGACGCCCGAACAGAAACGCAGTTCCCCCTCGATGAGATTTGTCGTGCACCCCCCGCGGCGCATCCGGGCCATTTGCGAGTAGTTCGTCTGCGAGCAGGTGGCCCCCCCCCCACCGCAGAGATGGCGCCGCCCCGCCTATTGCTGTCGCTTTCACTCATTACCCCGTGCGGGGTGGCGGATTCTTCGACTATAAACGATAAACAAAAAACAAGCAGTGGCCCCGGGCCCGAGGAAAAAAAAAAGAGATGGCGCCGCCCCGCCGCTCCTGCGGGCTCCCGCTGCTGCTCCCGCTGGGCCTCGCCTGCGGCCGGCCCCCGCGGGCGGCGGCCGCCGCGGTGAGCCCCGCGCAGCTGCAGGCCCGGCTGCAGCACGCCGCCGACTCGGGCGCGCAGGCCTTCACGGTGCCCCCGGGCAGCTACCGCTTCGGCGCGGCGCCGCTGCGGCTGCGCGGCGCCCGCGGGCTGTCGATCCGGGCCGGCGGCGCGACGCTGTGGTTCGAGGTCGGCGGGGGGCTCGAGATCTCGGAGTCCGAGAACAGCTCCGCCGCCAGAACGTGGCCACGTCCACCGCCTCGGAGTCGTGCCCCGAGCTCTGCGGGGAGCGGCGGGTGTGGATATATCCGCCCGCCCGCGCTGGCAGGCGGATGCCCACGTCCGCCGCTCCCCGAGTCCTCGGTACGCGACCCGGCCGCAGTGGATGTGGTCACATTCTGGCGGCGCAGCATCACCGTGAGCGGCCTGACCATAGACTACCTGCCCACGTACGCCCAGGGCGCCGTGGTGGCGTGCTGTGGTGCCGACGGTCGCACCCTCGTGGCCGACCTGGACGAGGCCATGCAGCTGCCCCTGCGCCCGGGCAGCGAGAGCTGGTTCGGCGGGAAGACGAAGGTGGGCTTCTGGGACGCCCGCTCCCGGACGCTGCTGCGGGATGGCTCCGACCCCGCCGCGGTCAACATTACGCACCCTGAGATCCGTCAGTTCAGCGATCTGGCCCTTGAGCGATTCCATGGCGACTGGAGAGGCGAGGACTACTGAACTGATGGATCTCGACATCCTGGCGTACCGCAATCCATCAGTTCGATAATCCTCGCCTCCCCAGTCGCCAGGGAGACGCTCAGGGGCCAGATCGCCGAGCTGAAGGATCTCAGGGGGCGTAAACATCTACGCCCAGTCTTTCCGCGAGGCGCCCGGGGCGGGACCAGGCATCAGGGGCAACGATAGGGGGGGATAGGCATAGGGTGGGACGCCTCGACCCCCAATCGCCCACTGATCGCCGATGGGGTCTGATAGCCCCAGCCCGCCCAGGAAGGTGCGGACTCACCATCGGGGGCCTATCGCCGATCTATGGGCGATGCATCGCCGATTCCAGGTCGATGCACCCCCCCGTATGCCAGTCCCCCGACGTTGTGATTTTCTCACAACGTCGACTCCCAGCGGCCTGGACCCCTCCCCCGGGTCCCGTCTTTCGTCCCGAGTCGTTCTCTGACGGCCCCCGAGGCCCGGGAAGTGCCCCCGGAGGCCGAACATAATTCAGGAGAGAAAGAAACACACAGACACAATTAATCGTCGACTCCCAGGAAAATATTGGAAAATATGGGAATTGGGCTGGAAGACAAAAACCCAGAAAATATGGGAAAATATGGGGAATCTTTTTATTTGTGTGTATTTATTTGTGTGTCCCAGGGCCCCTTCAATAATGGAAAGCCTCCCGCCGTGATTTTGCCACCGCGCGAGGAGGTCTGGGTATGCCGGTCCCCCCCTGTTGCCGCCGCCCCTCGAGGCAGGCACCGCTACCGCATCTCGCTGGCGCCTGGCCCCCAGGCCGCGCCTCCAGCGGGCGCCCTGGTGACCGTCTTCCCGCGCGGCGGGAGGCACTCGCTTGCCCTCCGCGGGGTCTCCGGCTCGAGGTTCCATCTGCGGCCACGCGCAGAGGGGGGTGGGGTTGAGTCTCGGGGCGACCGACATGGGTACGGAAAGAATGGGTACGGAGACCAGCAGCAGTTCTGGTTCATTTTGGGCAGGATTCGCGGTCGGCGTCGCCGCGGGTTGTGTCCATTTGGGACAGAAGGCCGCTCGTTAAACAGCGGCCGCTGTCGGTTCGAGACAACATTTGCTGTTGGGCATTGGGCCCATTGTTTCCGTGCCCATTTCGGGCGTCCAAGAAGTCGGGCCTGTCCCTCCACAGGGGGAATCTTCAACAGCAGTCAAGAACTAGTCTGGGGGCGATTTTTTGACCCTGTTCGATTTTTTTGTTGTGGAGTATTTTTGACTCTTTTTACCTTTTCGTCGAAAATCTGCCTGCAGGGGAGCAGGCCCGACTTGAGGGCAGGGGGAGGGGGGAAGGCTTCTCAGGAGCACCCCTGCATCCTAGAAGGCGTGGGCTTTGTCTATAGGTGCAGGACCGGCGCCTTCTGAGAAACAGCCTCCTTTTAAGAGGCCTTCCCCCCCACCCCTACCCCCTTGTGCGCGCCGCCAATCCATGGGGTCTCCATCTACGGGGGCAGCTCCTTTGGCGTCCTCGAGCTGATGGGCGGCGGCGGCAACTGCTTCCACCAGCTCAACGTGACCCGCCGCCCCCTGCCAGACGGTTACGACCGCCTCCTTGCGACAAACGCCGATGGATTCCACTCCACCAGCAATACTGTCGGACCCACCATCCAGGGCAGCCATATTGCTTTTGTCGGTGACGACATCGGCAACATTAACACCATGTTTTTTGTTGTTCTCCGGGTCTCCCAGGGCAACAATGTGACCATCATCGACCATAGTGGCAACTTCATGGGAGGTCCCAGGGGCATCCAGAACGTGTCCTTCTTCCACCTCAACAGCTTTGCACCAGAGGGCTCGGCAGTCCGCGTGAAGGCTGCCAGGCTCGCCACCGACGACGATGCCAAGAGACGTCTCGCGCGGGCGCGCACAGATCTCGCCAGGCTGGACGCGCACTTTCAGGACGCCGCCTGGGCCGCTGCCGTGGCGGTGGAGCTGTCGCTCGAGAGGGTGCCGCCCGGCGTGGAGGAGCTGCGCAGCACCCTGGCGCACAGCCTGGGCTCCAACGCCAACGCGAGAGTCCTGGACAGCAGCTTTCACGACGGGTACGCGCGAGCGTTCCTGCTGAAGACCACGGGCACACGGGTGCGCAACAACCTCTGGGCAAGGGCCGGCGGCATCCACGTCGGTCCCGAGCAGAACTGGCTGGAGGGCGACCCTGGGCTCACCGACGTGGAGATCACGGACAACGTCCTGGACGCGTGCGGCACGCCGGCCATCAGCGTCCCCCCGGCCCTGAGCGGGAGGGTGGTGCTGCGCAACAACACGGAGGCGCGGCCTCGAGAGGTCCTGGTGTGATGCCGGTGCCGCGCGCCGTGCGCGCGGGGCAGTCTCCCTCCTCCCTCCTCCCTCCTCCCTCCTCCTCCTCCTCCTCGTCCTCCTCCTCCTCCTCCTCCTCCTCCTCCTCCTCCTCCTCCTCCCCCTCCTCCTCCTCCTCCTCCTCCTCCTCCTCCCCCTCCTCCTCCTCCTCCTCCTCCTCCTCCTCCTCCTCCACCTCTGCTCCACCTCCCAGTGCCGTTCGGGCCCTGGAGGGCTGTGGCCGCTCCTAGGCCGCAGGTGGGGCAGACGTCCTGCACGGGGCGCGGGCGACCGCGTGGAGGGCTGGGCCACGGAGGAGTGCTGCACCCTCTCTGGATCCCACCGGCGTGGGGCAGCAGAGGACCGGGCACGAGGGGGCGGCGGTCCTCCCGCTGCCGGCCGACTGCAGGAGCCGAGCAGGGGCCGCGCACGCGATGGCATGGAGGAGCGGGCTTCCCTGGGGCCCGTCCTTTGATCGGGCCGGGCGAAAGGGGGGGATTGGGAAAGGGGTGGTTACAAAATTTGCTGCATGCAGCTGGTTTCGGCCCCACCGAGGGGCCCATTCCCCGATACATGGGCGCCTCGGGCGCCGGGAGGCGCCGGGAAATTCAGCTGCGTGAGCTGATTCTCAAACCCCCCCTTTGCTATCCCCCCCTTTCGCCCGACCCGATTTTATCCCAAGCCGTTCTCTGACGAGCACAGGGTCCGGGGAGGAACCGGGGATGCCGCCAACGGCGAGGTACCTCAGGACGCCGTCTCTTCGGGACCCCCTTTCCTCCATATTGGCATGATCACGCGCATGCGATGCGCCTCCAGCACTGCCTGGCCTCCAGCACTGCCTGGCTCGTCGGGTCCTGCTCTTTCCGAAGGGGCTTCCCGAGCCATTGGATCCCGCGCCCCGCGGACAGCCTCCTCCCTCCTCCGTCCCCCCCTCCTTCTCTTCCCTCCCCTCGCCTCCCGTCTCCCGTCTCCCTCCTCTACCTCCTCCCGTCTCCCTCCTCCTCTCTCTCTTCCCGTCTCCCGTCTCCCTCCTCCTCTCACCTCCCCTCTCCCCCCGTCTCCCGTCTCCCTCCTCCTCCACCTCCTCCACCGCCACCTCCGCCTCCCTCCCCGGGCGCGCGCGCTCCAGCGCGCGGAAGAGGATGAGGAGGAGCGGGGTGAGCAGAAGAGTGGTGATGGTGGTGGTAATGGTGGTGATGGTGGTGGTCGTGATGATGGTGGTGGCGCTTCTGCTGCTGCTGGTGTTCTTGGTGATGATGACGACGATGAACATCATGCTCTTGATGATCCTGGCGCTGGTGGTGCTGATGACTGCGACGATGATCTTGTTGATGAGGTGAAGGAGGAGGCTGGGGGTGAGCATGATGATAAGAGGGGGAGGAGGTGGATGATGCTGCTGATGATGATGGCGATGCTGATTCTGATGATGATGAGGATGATGATGCTGCTGATGATGATGATGCTGCTGCTGACGATGCTGATACTGATGACGCTGATGCTGATGATAATGATACTGATCGTGATGACGATGGTGATGATGCTGATGATGATGACGATGACTATGCTGATACTGATGATTTTGGTGATGATGATGGTGATGATGCTGACGATTATGATGACAATTATGATGATGATGCTGATGATGATGATGCTGATGCTGGATGATGATGATGATGATGATGATGATGATGATGATGATGATGATGATGATGATGAGATGATGATGATGATGATGCTGGTGCCGATGCTGATGATGATGATGCTGATAATGCTGATGCTGCTGCTGCTGCTGCTGCTGCTGATGATGATGATGATGATGAGGAGGAGGAGAGGAGGAGGAGGAGGAGGAGGAGGAGGAGGAGGAGGAGGAGGAGGAGGGGGAGGGGGAGGGGAGGGGGGAGGAGGGGGAGGAGAGGAGGAGAGGAGGATAGGAGGAGGAGGAGGGAGGAGGAGAGGAGAGGTAGGAAGGAGGGAGGAGGAGGAGGAGGAGAGGAGGAGGAGGAGGAGGGAGGAGGAGAGAGGAGGAGGAGGAGGGAGGAGGAGGGAGGAGGAGGAGGAGGAGGAACAGGACCAGTAGCAGGGAGGAAGAAGGGAGGAGGGTAACTGTGGGAAGGATGGAGGGGGCGTGAGGATGATGTGGGAGGGCGAGGAGGGAGGACGATGGTGACGACGAGAAGGAGGAGGAGGGTGAAGACCGGAGCCAATGCAGGATGCAGCAGCGATGCTACCACACTCCGTCCAGTTCCAAGTTCCCCTCCGCGCCGGCCCCAGCAGGCGCAGCTCCCCACAGCAGTCGAGGTGGCCGCTCGAGAGACGAGGTGCTTCGCGGGCCTGACACTTCACAGCGAGAGCACCGCTTCCGGAGGAGGAGCTGCCCCGCAGCCCTGCAGCGACGAGGAACGAGACGCGGCAGGATCATCGAGCTCAAGACGTGTGCAGTGGGGGCCCATGCCAAGGAACACCCTGCGCGCCCTTCTCCTCCTCCTCCTCCTCCTCCTCCTCCTCCTCCTCGTGGTAGGTTGCCCGTCGGGGCAAAGGTTTCCCCAGCGGGGGGGTTTGTTGTTGGCGTTCAGAAGCGAGCAGTACAGCGGAGGCCCACACCAAGAAACACCCTGCCTGCCTCCAGGGTGCCCTGGATTTCCTGGGTTTCGATGCTTTTGCGACGGACAGCGTGACGTTCCCACGCCAAACATCCATGGACGTCCTGTGGTCTCAGGGTCTGGGTTTCTCGTGGGAGGTTTCTTGTGGACTGGTCTCCGCTGCGAAACGAATGTCCGTTTTTGAAAAGGGGCCATCCTCCGCTGGTGTGAATACGGCGTAAGCTTAACCATCCGGTCACCCAAAAGCAACGCAGCCTGCGAGAGCCCCATCTTGAAAAGAAGCAGCCCTCCGCCCCTGTAGCTGTCGCGTAGTTAAAACCTTCTGGTCATCAAGTCTCGGGGAGTCTCAGGCGATCGTCCCATTTTGGAAAGGAGCCGCCCTCTTCTCATAGAGCTCTCTGGAGCCGTGAGATCGAGCGAACGCGGCGCAGAAGGCGATGACCGCATTTACAAAGCGGCCCGCTTTCCAAATCACTGCTGGAACATGCTGGGGCCAATGCTCGCGGCACTTGGACGAGAGCCGCACTTTTGAAAATTGCCCGCCCCCCAGAGATCCAACGTATTGAAAAAATCAAGACGGAACTTTTTCGCAAAAGTCGGCCCGTAGGGGACCTCGCCGGGCTTCGGGGCCGTCCAAAAACGGCTCATGATGAAAATCCGGCCCCGGGGAATGGGTCGAGATCTCTAGGGGCTCCGTATGGAAAAAAAAACACGACGTCGGACCTCTGGGCCTCCGCCTGTCTGACGAGCAGGCATGGCGCTACGGCGAGCGCGCGCCTTATAAAAGAGCCGCCCTCCATGCGTGCAGCTGTTGAAAACGCGTGGGCGACACCAAAAAAACGGGTCGTCTGCGTCGACATTGGCGCGTGAATTGCCCGCGGAAAGGTCGCGCGGGAACGCCTTCGCTTCAGATGTGGCGTGCGTGCGCGGGCGGCCTGCGCGAGACACCGCGTAAGGTCGCTGTGCCATCTCACGTAAGACTGGTTGTAGATCGTCGCCCACGTGGAGCCGTGATGATGTCCAGGATGAGGATGAGGAGGATTTGGGAAGAGAAGGACGAGGAGGAAGACGACGAGGAGGAAGAGGAGGATTTGGAAAAAAGAAGAAGACGACGAGGACGAGGATGAGGATGAGGAGGATTTGGAAAGAGGAGGAAGACGACGAGGAGGACGAGGACGTGGAGGAGGAGGACCAATGTAAACCCAAGCGTCATCAACGATGTTTGAGTCAACCGTCCCTCCAGGCTCCTGTTCCATAGGCCTCTACAGCGGTTCATTTCCTTTGAGGTAATTGCCAACGATGCCCAAACATTGTTTTCGGGATTTAACGCCACGTGTCAACCTGACAGCTGCGTTCTGGTGATCCGGAATCGTGCCGTTTTTCTTGGGTGGAAGAAAAAAGAAAGTAAACAACAAACATCAACACCGCGAATCAACATAACTGTTTCGCCCGCGTAATCCTGAATCCTTCCAGCATTTTTTGGTACGTTGATCATAGGAACCAGTGAAACTCTTGCAATTTTTGACAACGAATGTGCGCGGCGCTGAGGCGAAAACCACATTTTGAAAAAGGAACCGCCCTCAATCCGTGAAGCTCCTGCAATTTTATTGAATGAATGTACGCGGCGCTCAGGCGAGAACCACATGTTGAAAAGGAACCGCCCTCAATCCGTGAAACTCTTTCAGTTTTTCAAACGAATGTGCGCGGCGCTGGGGCGAGAGCCGCATTTTGAAAACGACCCGCCCTCAATCCGTGAAGCTCTTGCAATTTTTGCAAACGAATGTGCGCGGCGCTAAAGCGAGAGCCAGATTATGAAAACCACCCGCCCTCAATCAGTTTTTTTTTTTTGGTTGGGTTGTTTGCGATGTGTGTGCGCGGCGCTAAGGCGAGAGCCACATTTTGAAAACGACCCGCCCTCAATCGTTGAATCCCTTGCATTTTTTGCGATGAGTGTGCGTGGCGCTAATGCGAGAGCCACATTTTGAAAACGACCCGCCCTCCATTTGTGAAATTGCTGCTAGTTGTTAAGCTTCAAAGTCCTAACTGGTGAGGAAGTCTCAGGCGAAACGCCTGGCCCGCCCTAGCAGGAGGAGGAGGAGGAGGAGGAGGAGGAGGAGGAGGAGGAGGAGGAGGAGGAGGAGGAGGAGGAGGAGGAGGAGGAGGAGGAGGAGGAGGGAAGGAGGAGGAGGAGAGGAGGAGGAGGAGGAGGAGGAGGAGGAGGAGGGAGGAGGGGGAGGGAGGAGGGAGGAGGGAGGAGGGAGGGAGGGAGGGGAGGGAGGGAGGAGGGAGGAGGGAGGAGGAGGAGGAGGGAGGAGGGAGGAGGGAGGAGGAGGAGGGAGGAGGGGAGGAGGAGGAGGAGGAGGGAGGAGGGAGGAGGGAGGAGGGGAGGAGGAGGAGGAGGAGGAGGAGGAGGGAGGAGGAGGAGGAGAGGAGGAGGAAGGAGGGAGGAGGAGGGGAGGAGGAGGAGGAGGAGGAGGAGGAGGAGGAGGAGGAGGAGGAGGAGGAGGAGGAGAGGGAGGAGGAGGAGGAGAGGAGAGAGGAGGAGGAGGAGGAGGAGGAGAGGAGGAGGAGGAGGAGGAGGAGGAGGAGGAGGAGGAGGAGGAGGAGGAACAGGAGGAGGAGAGGAAGAGGAGCGCGTAAGACTGGTATTAGTCGTCGCCCAGATGTCCCGCTTCGGGGCCACGAGCGGCGAGGAAGTCTCAGGCGAACCGCCGGGCCCGCCCCCTCGCGCGCACGCCCGGTGGTGCGACGCGCCGCGGAGCTGCTCGCAGAGGCGGGCGGGGAGGCCGGGAGGGCGGGGCGACGCGAAGGCGGGGTGGCAACGAACGGGCGATCGCAGACGCCGTCAGGGAAAAATGGGCTTGCTGAGACCAGGACTAGCAAGGGGAGGGGGAGGAAACGTAGGAACAGAACGAGGAGGATGAAGAGGAGGCGGATGGAGGGGAAGGGGGGCAAGGGGAGGAGGCGGGGGGGGACGGGGGAGGAGAGTTCACTCGGCGTTTGGCCATGACCCCCCGCCCCCCCCCTTCTCCGAAGTCAGCGCAGGTGGCTTAGGGGAGATGATAACGACGAGGCCCTGCGGGACCTCGGGCAGGCAAGAATCAGGCGATCGCAAACATATGAAGGAGACGTGGATTAGCGACGGGTTTCGCTCCTATGGGAAATCGCGGATTTCCGCCGCCGAGCGAGGCGGCACCGGCCGCATTTTGGGGAGGGCGCCCCCCCGATCCATGTATTTGGCGACCGCGCGCCAAATCCATGTTTGCGCGCCCCCGAAACGACGCAGACGAGCGAGGATCGGTTTCCCTTGTCGCATGCAAGTGCGCAGGCGCGCGCCATCGTCACAGTGGCCGCACATGCGCAGGACGGGCTAACGCGCGCGTGGATGCGTTCGCAGAGCGCGTCGCAGCAACAGCACACGCTCTCCTGTTGTTGGCCATCAGCCGCTCCGCTCTCTCCCGCCCTGTCCGCAGGTGGAGCTCAGGGACGCGAGCCCGCTGGTGTGCCTCCTCGCTGGCGGAGCGGGCGAGGACCCCACGAGGTGGGAGGAGTGGTGAGGAGGTGCCTCGCTCCCTCCTTCCCTCTCCCTCCTCCCGTCCTCGTCGTCCTGTCCTCCCTCCCTACTCCCTCCCTCCCTCCCTCTGCTCCCTCCCCAACGTCCTCATCCTCCGCAGCACTTGGCTCCCGCCCGCTGAGTGCTCCTCCTCCTCCTCCTCCTCCTCCTCCTCCTGCTCGAACGGTAGTCCTGTCTATCTCACCCATTCTTTGCCTGGGCGGGCCATGCTTCCGCCGCCGTTTGCAGGAAGCTTCCTTTCGCGCCTGCTATGTGTGAGCACCTAGTCACTGGATGAGTTCTGGTGCCCCATCAAAGGAGGCGGCGAGCCTGCGGTTCCCAATTCTACGAAAAGCTTCCCTCTCTTCAGGAGCTTTCTCAGCCTCGGGTTCTTCCTCTACAGCCGACCCGCATAGTGAGGATGGGCAACCTTCCCAAGGGTACCCTTGCATCCTTGCTCCGTCGGCCCATCCAAGCCATTTTCGCTGGCCGCGCCCCACCAGCGAAGCTTCGAAATGACCCTCCAAGGCCCTAACATTCTCATCGTGCGTCCTTACGATACGGGCCGGCTGTATCTCCCTCTGGTTCCTCGTCCGCGGCATCCTCCGGCCGCCTTCTACCTGCGCGCTCCTGCACGGCATCCGCGCACTGTTCGGCGGGCTGCAGTGCCTCGTGCCGCCTCGCTGTCGACGTCTATCTGCTCCTCCTCCTCCTCCTCCTCCTCATCGCCATCGTCATCGTCATCATCGACATCATCAGCATCATCATCGTCATCGTCGTCATCACCATCACCACCATCATCGTCATCATCATCATCAGCATCAGCATCATCACAATCACCATCACAATCACCAACACCATCACCATCACCATCACCATCACCATCACCATCACCATCACCATCACCATCACCATCACCATCATCATCAGCATCATGATCATCAAAGGCCTCCGCGAGCTTACTCTTTGATGGCGCAGCGGCCTGTGGGACGTGCCCGTGCATGTCCGAGGCTTCGGACAGGGGGCCCATCGATGGCGGCGTTGCTCGGTCCTGCCGCAGGTGTGCTCCAGACGGTTCGCGAACCACGGCTGGCAAACATACGGAGTGACGAAGAACCATCTGCCGAAGGAGCCGCACGCCGCCATCTGCCCACAGTCGCCGCTGATGCTCTCGATGCGCTCTTGGAGGAGGCGCTCGAACATGGCCAGGAATACTCCAGATTTCGTAATAAAGGGAGGGGGGTCTCATTTCGGGGGGGGGTCTCTTCCAGGCTATCTTGGAGGGCCTGGGGGGTCTGGGGACGATGTTTTGGAGGGTTCTCCCACGGGGGAGGTCTGAAATGGCTTGTCTTGGAGGGTCCAGACCCCCTACCTTTTATGACGAAATCTGGAATACTCTCCCAGTGACGTTGATCAGATCCCGTGGATCCCGTGGCCCGAAGGTATCGAACCATTGCGTCCCTCCACAGGCGCAGCGGCACCAGCTGCACCGCCAGAAGTTGCACCACCGCCAGCCGACGCTGCACATGATCTTCGGGACCAGCCGCAGCCACCATCTCCCACATCCACACATCAGGGAGATCCGCACTCCACCGACGAGCTAGGCCAGCAGCCCAATATCGACCCGATCGTTCAGCCGTGTGCCGTCAAGCCCGTGTCCATTGTCGGCTGGAACCCGTTCGCGCTCAAGGGCGTGCCTGGCAAAATCGACGACATAAGCGACACTTACCGCCGATGCCAGGCCATCATGCTGTTGGGCACCAAGATCCGACAATGTACACCAGACACGCCGCATCATTCAGAGACGTCAGTGGCCCATCATTGGATACACCTGTTGGACACGCGGTGCGCGCGCCAACTCACCAGCGGGCTGCAGCATCGGCCTCTCGAAGAAAAAGTTCCGCAAGCTGGACGTATGCAAAATCATGCACCCAGGGCCAGAATTACGTGGACGTGGGGGCTGGTCGAGGTTCACCGCGGTGTTCTACGCATTCGGTACATCGTTGCCTACTTCGCGCCTCGACCATCAGGTGGACCAGCCAAGATACGACCATGGAATGACGGACGCATGAGATTATGGATTTGGCGTATGAAAGCATTTACTGAATGTCCATCGCGAACCACTCCCATCATCTTCACAGATCTCAGCCAAAGCTTGGGTGTGCAGGCTAAACAGATCACCGACGACGCCGCTGTGGGACCATTTCAAACCGGTGACGAAAGCGAGTTCGGACGTCACGTACATAACCAGTTGGTGTATCACGACCTCTCGGCGCTTATCTCCCACGTGGACGTCGGTTACACATATTGCGGCCCCCAGAAGTCCCGATTTCGTATGGACTATTATATTGGACACCACAATTTTCAGGATATCATTCGCATTTTCCGATTGGATTGGAGGGCGCATCGACGAGCGCGTGGATTGGAGCATGTACCTGACCACCTCCCGATGGTGATGCGCATTCGTATGCCGACGAACAGCACGAACCCTCTGGACTCACGTGTTACTTGGGACTGGGGAGTTTTGGCTGCGGGACTGCAGGCTGGATATAAGCGTGAGTAGTTTCTGACAGGATTGGCATCGGACTTAGATAAGCATCAAGGCGCAATTCGAGTGGCCAAGATGGATCAGTTTCCGACGAGGCACGCAGCGTTTCTCACTTGTTTGATCTGCGCTACGGCAGCTAAGCAATATTCTCGAGAAGGCCTCAGACCGCACTGGCACAAGCAAGCTCAACACTATCGCCTTCAGCTACTTCGTCAACCCGCAGAGGCGCGTGAACGTGGGCACACCTTTAACTCACGTTTTCTTTGCGATTCACAAGCCCAACTTCGAGACCACCAAAAGTGGATGAATCGCTGGTGGCAAGTTTCTCTCGACAGCGATATCCGACAAGCATGGGCATCGCGTGGCTTATCGAGGCTATCACATTTAACGTATCTTCGCGCTGGCCGACGCGCGGGACCTCGCCGACGTCCATGCCTATCTCTACCCACCGCGCGACCGTCAGCGAGCGAGTGCGAGCAGGCATTGGCGGCTCGTGCAACCGATGGTGGAATGACTGCCGCTGCGACATATGCAAGACTTTACATTGATGACGCAACAGCAGTCCCGCGGATGCTGGCACAGATGGGCACACTGCAACCAGTTGGCGACTACATCGGCGTCCCGACCATCCAGGAACTCGAGGAAGCGAGTACTGAATTGCAGATGTTGCAGAAGCGCCTCTGGTGCGAGACGAGGCGCGGGTGCAGCCCGCCCCGGGCCTGGCCTATCGAGCTGGCGATTATGATGCGGACGCCGAAGTTTCTCTCTCGACGTGGGCCTGATCGCGCGAGCATCTGAGCCGGAGATAACCGACGGTGTCATATTCAGCCCATAGCCAAAAAGCTTCCTCGACCCGATCGGCGGCAGCTCCAGTTGGACGCGCATATGTGCCACGCGGTGGCAGTAGCATTTGTGGGGCTCCTTGGGCGCGCGCGACGCACGACGGAGTTGCCCGCCCAAGCTTGCGCGAGCACCGCCATCGCGATCGGCAAGAAAGGCACGGTCCCCACAGGACGGCCTGTAGAAGACATTCATCCGTGTGTTCGGCTCCTTCATTGTTTTGATCATTTCTGGCGTCTCTATCTTCGAATCGGATTGATTGAGTGCGGATCCTTGTTCGATGTCCAATCGTGGGCCCGCGGGGGCACATTTTTCCAGGCGGCATGTATCTCTGATGCTGCTCGCGAAGCTGCTGATGTGGAAGTTGAGGGCGGCCGACATTTCTTTTTTGGCCAAGAGCTATGCTGTGCGCAATGCCTTCGCCGCGGGTGATCGCGCCAGATTGTTAGCTGCGCGCGCGGTGCGATGCGGCGACGGACATTTTCGCCCCCTCTTCGGGCAGCACCGTGCACGCGCCGTTGTCTACATCCAGGCGCCCGATGCTACCCTCGCACTTCGGCCTGGCACAGGAGGGGGGTGGGGGTTCGAGCGAACCAGAGCTTTCCATGGGATCTTTTACCCATATGTGGAGGAATGGGGGCAGGAGATGGCCGAGGTGCAGGGGCAGCCCTTTCAAGTGCAATGCCCAATCACCGATCAGGCTTTCCCTTGGCTTTCGGCACTTTTATCGACGACCTTTTTAAGATTCTCCTGGTCCCCGACGGGGCCGCTGACCAGGCCATGCTGCTTGATGAGATCGACGGCGCTAGCCTATCTCGAGCTCTACATCGGGGGGTATGCACAACGTATTAGCATGCAGGACACCCTCGGCAGCCTAGCCAGCCGAGCAGCCACTAAAGAATCTGAGCGACGTATCTCGGGTAAAACGGAACAGGAAATCATGCATTTGGGTGGATGTATACATGTGGCCATGCACTCGCAGCGTGACTTATTCGAGCGCGTCGTACCGGGCAACATCGGGTGGGTTCGGCTGGGCGACTACTGGTTCTCCAAGGGGCCTGGGACATAGAAGAGGTTATCGGTCCTGTCGAACGTCGCGGGCCGCGTCTGGTCAGGCCTCGAGAGCTACATCTTACGCTCCCGTGAGGTGCGCCGACTGGACTGCGCGCTAACAAAAAAGCTACGGGCCACGTTAAAGGGAGCGGCGCATCATGAGGGCCCTGGGGGCCGCCATCATTCCAGGTCAACGCTCCGGATTTTTCGAGTGGCAAGTGGCCCTTACTGCAATCGAGCTTTTAGTGCGGCGTCTAAGCTGGCGGCAAAGCATTATTCGCAACGCCAGCCATCGCGGTCAGTTCTTCGCGGAATTTTTCGGGCGATGTGAATTTGAGAAGCAGGCGGCCGCGAGCAGCCGCCCTGTCTCGGTCTCGACCCTTAACGAGCAAGGCGAGATCGACGCGCGCGCTCATCCATGGGCGCGCCAGCTCTCGAGTGACCTCGGGTGCTTCATTTTGCATGCGATTGGGGCGATGGTCACATGCGCGATGCATTTCGTCTCTGTGATGTACGAGCGCTTCGTGCAGGTTTCTGGGCGCGCCAGTGGACCCCCCCCCGAGGGCAGCGATATTCTCGAGGCCGTCCCGTCTCAGAACCGGCAGGATGAGACTGACAGTGGCGCTGAATTCCTCCGGCCTTTCAGATGTGGGCTCCCTGGGCGTGGTCTTCGGTTCGAGGCAATGCGACGGCTTGTAATGCGTCGAACAAAAAGCAAGGCTGAAAGGCACGGGCAGCCTCGCATATTAACCACCCTACAGTACGACAACACATGCATTGTATGCGATACCACGTTCCCTAAATCTAGAGCATGCAGTGCGACACTTACGACGAGCATGGCAACGAGGTAGGTGTATTGCAGAGCTCACCCATCATAGCTATCCATGGGTACCCTCCGCATGTACGACACGCCCATTGCCTGAATATCGGGTGGATTCTACATGTACTCCTGAATCTCGCAACCCTGCTAGGCAACGGCAACGTGTACTAACCCACCTCCCTCCATCGCCATCGGGTTCGTTGCTCAAGGCTATTTCGCGCAGAGAGGTGGGCAGCGCGACCTCGCGTGGGGCCCCCGCCTCGTCTTCCACGAGTTGTGCAGGACACCTTGGCGGCTGGGCGCGAGTTGAGACGCGCTATGGGTCGACTCTAACCACCGACTCGCGGGAAGGCTCCCGCGCGAGCGAAAAACCACCCAGTGCTCGACCTTCGAGAGCAACGCAGACTGTGGGCCGTTCGACAGCTCCAGCACCTGCGCGGGCCGGATTGGCGGCGGCCGCTCCGACGCTACCTCCGCCACCGGTTGCGCCTCAGCCTCCAGACGGCGTCGAGTAGAGAACGAACGCTTAAGGGCGCGCGAAGATGCCCGAGGGCGAGGGGGCGACGGCGAAAGCTCCTCCCAGGCCTTGCCGGGATCTGGGCCGAGCTCGGGGAAAGCCGAGGGAGCTCCGCCAGCGGCCGAGCCCGGGCTTGAGAGGCCCCCGCCGCCCCGCGGGGCGACGGCGGCGGCGGCGGCCGAGGGCGACGCGGCGACGGAGGGCGAGGGCGAGGGTGGCGACGGGCGCCGCGGGGAGCCGACTCGGCGCCGAGGCCGGCGTCGAGCTCGCCGAGGCGAGCATCAGATCAAGAGCTGGAACAGCAAGGACACACATATACTCGCACTTCTCCGGGCGACGCTCAAGTTAGTTCTGCAGGCGGCGCGCGGGGACAGGTTGGCCTCCTCAGTCGCGATCGACACGTGCGCGATGCTGTCGAAACGCCCGATGGTGAGCAAGATCAGCGACGAGTTAGAGGGCCACAAAGGTTTGCACGACACGCTGCGCTCGCAGGACACGGAGGGCGAGAAGAAGATGAAGGAGATCGGCTCGCCCGCAGCCAGCGTGGCGCTTGCGGCCTTGGAGGGCCCGATGCTGTGCGATATCGGCGGCGGTATGAAGAACCGTCTCCGTGCGTGCCTTCTGAAGTGCTCCCCCGAGGAGCAGGGCGCGGAGCCCGACGTCGACAGAGCGGACTTGGAGGTCGCCGTGAGTTTCATTCGCTTGGAGAGTTGCCACGATTCGCAGAAGATGAAGGTCATCGTAGGGGCTCCCAGCTGGGAGGGGCGGTCACTCATCCAGAAGGCGATGCGGGCAGAGGGCGTCGCGACTCACCGCGAGGGGGTAGCGCCGGCGGGCTGGCTCGAGGACGAAGTGGGCCGCTGGTTGGAGACGGTCAGCGAGGGCGGTTTCTAGAAACCATCAGATTCGTGAGCGGAGGTTCTTTGCCAGCCGAGCGCGCTGCCCCTGCCCGCGCAGCCTCCCCCAGCGTAGAGCCAGGCTCGGAGTTAGGCCCTGATTTGCCAGCGCAGATTGCCGAGCCCGAGCCTGTCGCTGACGATTACGAGGCCGAGGATTTCGTAGCAGCAGATTTGTGTGATTAGTGGCCACCGCATGCCGCCAGGCCCCGATGTGATAGCACCCTGATGGCATCCTCATTGAGCAGCACTCGCGAGTCACCTCTCTCTGCGAAGAGCCTCGAACTCGTTTGCAAACCGACATGCGCAACTATTCCCTTTCTTGGCTCTGATGTCGTTTGAAAAAATCAGGATCATCAGCCTCCATCTTGCGTTCTTCCTGTGCGGAGTTGCCCTCTGCTGCGGCTCCTGCCTGTCTGCCTCGTGTGTTCCTCGGCCTTCTTCCCGCGTGCCCCCGCGGGCTCTGCCGGCGGTTTTCACGTCCGCGGTCTGCAGGCCATCGGTCGCCGCAGCGTGCCCCGGGCACCGCCGCGCACGTGCTGCTGAACCAACGCCAGGGCTGGATCTCAAGTGTGTTTCGCTGGACATCGGCCATGATTTGTTGTTCGTTTTGGCAGGGCATTACAGGACAACTGGTAGATCAAACGAAAAACGGAACGAGAGCAAAACGAACAACAACGTTCAGGTCCAACCCTGCCCTGTCCCTGTCCACTGGCCTTTGGCTGCGAGTCGCTTGGGCGGCATTTGTGAGGCCCTCCCAGCCGTCCCGGTGGCGGGGCGAGGATCTCCACGTAGGCGCGACCATCCTGCGGCAGTCAGCCATTCCACGGCCTCGCCTGCCGCTCACCCAGCGGGGCACGTGGGGTAACCGCCACGTGGGCGAGCGCAGGTCTGCGGGTTCTGCGCCCCAGAGGTTAAGTGGGGCATGTCCCGCTCTCTACAGGGGGAATATTTTTAAAAATGTTCGAAATTAGTTTTGGGACGATTTCTTTGTATTTTGTGACCATTTTTGAATATGTGTTGATTTCTTAGATTTTTCGCCCAAGATCCGCCTGTTGGAGGACATGCCGGACGTAACCCTGAGGCCGAGATCGCTTCCTCCTCCTCCTCGTCGGAACGCTAGGCCTTTGGTGCAGCCCTGCTTTCCCGACTCCTCCAGGACCCGTCAGAGATAGGCCAGGTCGTCCTCCTCCGTGGTGCGGTCGACGAAACGCACCGGTCCCACTGCCGCCTTCATCTTTCTGGCCAGCGTGTGAAAAAAATGTTTCTCTGTCCTCCTCTTGCGATGGCGTGGTGCGCTCCTTCCTTCTTCATCTTTATGCAGCATGTGGCGGCTGTCACAGTTCCACCCTTCGCCTTCTCCTTGAAACCTTCTGCCGAGATGATGGTCGACCTCGTGAGCTCCCGCGTGGAGTATTATTCGGGTCGCCTCTTGGCTCCCTTCCGCTCGTCCTCTGTCAGTTACTTGTTGAGGATTCGCACCCCCAGAGTCGTGACCTCCTGCCTCCTCTGGTCCAATCGGCCCCTTCCGAGCCGCCGCTATGTCTGGCCCCATGGCCGTGTTAAGCGGCTGGATGCCTTCAGCCCCTGCTTCGCATCCTTGAGTCGTTGACCAGCGAGGGGGGAAGTCAGAAGGAGAAGGCCGTCTCAGAAGGCGGCGGGACCTCTGAGAAACCCTCTGGCCTTCTGAGAAGTTTTCTGTGTCTTCGGGGAAGGCTCAGACAACTTCTCAGAAGGCCAGGGGACCTCCGACCCTTCTAGAAGGTCCGCCCCTTTTCATTCCCCAGTCTCGCTCGCCGCCAATGGAGGATTGTGACGGTCTTCGAAGGTTTTCCTGCTGTTTCGTCCTGATCTTGGACCACCAGCGTGAACGGCTTTGTGATACCGTGCGCGGATGCGAGGTCCGTGAGTTTCTGCCGCTGGCTCTCCTTGACCACCGCCACGCTTTCTGCCGGTATCCATGCTCCCACCATGCCCTGTCATCCACTCTCCACCTCTCGCCTGCCTCTGGTTGTCCTTTCTCATGTCCTTTCCTTTCTCCTTCCCGCTGTCCCGCCAGATGTGGTCCTCCAGTGCTTTTAATCAGGCGGTCCAGCTTGTCCAGCAGGACAGATTCCTTCCTCACCACCTTACAGCGTCTGAAAGCTCATCCTGGAGGATGGTGGCGAGGCTTTGTTCACTTGCTGGAGCTGCCTCCGCCCTTGTGGCTCGCGTCCTTCTGCGCGCCGGCTGCCATGGCTTGGCCTGCTCGCCAATTTCTTGATCATCGCCTGTAGCGTCTTCGCAAAACAAATCCATCGGGTCCTTCGCTTCTTTCTTCCTCTGCTTCGCTTTCTTCCCTCCTTCCCCTCCTCCGGCACGTAGCTGAGTACCCTCAACCTGCGCCCGTCCTGGCACAGGCTCCTCGTGCACTTCTGCCTCCCTTTCTGCTTCCCCTCCTTGCTTTTCCCTTGCCTCTCCCTACTCCTCTTCCTCCTCCTCCTCCTCCTCCTTCTCCCCCAGGACCTCTGGCGCGTTCTGCCAATGGGAACCTCGGCGGCCTCCCAGGAGCCCCTGGGGATTGGCGGAGGATCCACAGAGATCCCGCGCGCTCCTGCCTCTCCCTGCTTTATACCAGCCCTGAGGTTCGGCAGCGACAGGTTGGGCCACGAGGCCAGCGAAGGCCAGCGGGCCCACGCACACGTCCTACTTCGCTTCTTCCTCCTGTGCCTCCTCCTCTGTCTCTTTCAAGCCGCCCGCCGTACCCCAGATCGAGCGACAATGCACTCGGCGAATCTGCTGCTGTCGTAGGGTCTTGGATTGCTTGACACTCTGCCCCCTGGTTACCTCATCAGGTCACGAGTTCTCGGTCCCGGCTGCTCGGAGAACAAGGTTAAACAGCAACATACATACAGTCAGCCCACATAGTAAGGATGGGCAGCCTTCCCAAGGGCACTCTTGCATCCTTGCCTCCTCGGTCCATCCCTGACCGCTTTCGCTGGCCGCGCCCCGCTCGCAGAGTGTCGGCATGGCCTTCCAAGGCCCTTGCATCCTCATCGCGCATCCTTATGATACGGGCCGACTGTACATCTTTCAGCAGGTAACCCCACAGGGTGACGTCCACCACCTGCAGATCCTCCTGCGCTGCCGTCCTGTGGTTCCCCACTGGACCTGCGGCGCCTCTGGCCCCTCGACAGGTGGAAACCATCCGTTCGGGTCCTGCCCGCCGAGAGGAGCCTCCGCTCTTCTCGCCCACCAGGGCCACGTGGAGGCAGGACTCTTCCTGGTGTTCTTTCGCGCCTGCCATTCGATTTGCTAGTCGAGTCGCTCTCACCGCTCTACAGAGCAGATCTCATCTTTCACATCCACCCTCACGTCCATTTCTCTGTTCTCCTCCTCCCTCCCTCCCTCCCTCCTCCTCCGCCTCCTCCTCCCTCCTCCCTCCCTCTCTCCGTCTGCCTCCCTCCCTCCCTCCCTCCCTCCCTCCCTCCCTCCTCCCTCCTCCTCCTCCTCCTCCTCCTCCTCCTCCTCCTCCTCCTCCTCCGCCTCCTCCTCCTCCTCCTCCTCCTCCTCCTCCTCCCTCTCTCCCTCCTCTCCCTCTGCCTCGCAGCTATGCACACTGTCCTGCTGGACTCTCGGGCCGTTGGCAGGTGGGCGCCCAGGGCCCCCAGAGTGCCCACTGCGGCAGACGAACTCCCAGCGATCCGTGCTGCGCCCGTCGAGCGGCGTGGCACCGCCGACGTCTCTGCCTGCTCTTCGCGTCCGACCCTGCTTGGCTTTGAGCTATGCCGCCGGTGCTTCGGCGTACCGCCGAGACGTTCGACAATAATCGGAGGAGGAAAAGGTACCTATACCTCTACCCTTCGCCCGTTTCCCCTTTTTTGGGCCTCCCGGGCCTCTCTCGTCGCCACCGCTGGATTCGCCTCGAAATCCTGGTCAGAACGCGCCCCGGTATCGGTACCGCTTGGTTTCCCCAAGTCAAGTTCGGATGTGCGACCTGCTGTCCCCTCCAGCGCTCCAGGGGCGGAATGTTCTGGGAGACGGGCCGCAGGTCCTCTGTCGGTGCTGCGCCTTGCCACACATCACCCGCTGCATTCCATACGCCCTTTTCGTCCCTCCTGCGGCACTTCCCCCTCCCTCCTCCGGCACGAACCCACTCGCATTCTTCATTACGCCTTCCCCCCGCACCCCCCTCCCTTCCCTTGTCCCGTTCCCCTCTCCCCGCTCCACCTTTTCCACCTCCCACCGTGGGACTCCCGCCACACTTCTTCGTTCGGCTCGTCGTTCCCTCTTCCTCTCCTCCTCCCTTTTTCTTTCCCCTCTCTTCTCCTCCCTCCGAATCCTCCTCGTTCCTCCTCCCCTCGTCCCGAAGCACCACAGAGCCTCAGCCCCGCACGCCCGATCTGGCGCCCCTAGCGTGCGGCCCCGCGAACGCTTCTCGCGGGACTCGACTCAGTATTCTTTTTGGCGCTTGCATTGTTCAGACTAGGATTAAGTCTGCTTCGAGCAGTACAAGTGGAGGCCCATGCCAAGGAACGCCCTGCTTGCCTCCAGGGTGGCCCGGGTTCCTGGGGTTTGGACGGCCTTGCCATGGAAGGCGTGACGCTTCCACACCAAAAACCACTGGACGGCCTGGCGCCTCAGGGTTGGGTTTCTTGTGGAACGTTCCTTGTAGACTGGCCTCCGCTGCCTCCGCCGCGTCCCGCCTCCCCCCGCGCTGCGCGGCCGAGCCCCGCCCCGCCCGCGTGAGGACGAGAAGCTGCGGGTAGCGACGGCGTGCGCGGTTCCCCCCCGCCGACCCGCGCGCCGCTCCCCGTGCGGCCCTGCGGGGCCTCCCCCTCCCGCCCGCCGCCCGCCCCGTGTGCCGCCTGGGAGGTCCTTTGTCCCCACTCCTCATTCGGTGTCGATTCGTTGATTCTTTGGACCGCAGAAGCCCTCCCCCCCCACTTTGGGGCGTCGCCACGCCATGGTACGTCGGGATACGCGTTGATCTTCAACCACCATGCTATGCCATGTAATGCCATGCTCTGCTTCGACATCCGACTGTGCGAACAGAGAGGAGAGCTGCTCCATGGCAAGGGATGGGAGGGATGGTCAGGACGGCTGATATGATGCGAGCGCACTTAAGCTTGTCCCCACCCCTCTCCTCCCTCTCCCCTCCGAGTGTGTAGTGGTGTCGAGCTCACACGTGCGAGGGGGTTGCCCCAACCTGCTCTGCAGCTCGAGCCGACGTGGGACTCTGCCGGGGCGCCGCGGCCGCCCCCTCCCCTCCTCCGTCCTCTGGCTTGACGTCGCTCGGACGTGTGCATGTTTCTCTCGGCGAGGACCATCGAGGAGCATCTTTGATCATCGAGCCGAGAAAAACACGCACGAAACTGAACAATGCACGGGGAATGGACGTCCGAGCGATAGCGAGCTGGCCTTCCGCCCACATCCTCGACCCCCCCCCTCGCCCCGCACCCTGGCGGTGGCCCCGGCTCCGACGCCCAGGTGAGGCTGCTGCCACAGAGGACCCCGCCCCTCCCGCGCGGCGGCCGTCCCCCCCCCGAGCCTGATCCGCGAGGCGGGCGTCGGAAACGGAGGAGGAGGAGGAGGAGGAGGAGGAGGAGGAGGAGGAGGAGGAGGAGGAGGAGGACGAAGACGAGGATGAGGAGTAGGACGAGGAGGAGGAGGAGGATCAGGAGGAGGAGGAGGCGGAGGAGGAAGAAGTGGAGGAGGAGCAGGAGGAGGAGGAGGAGGAGGGATATTACTAAGAGTACTATTACGTAGACTTCTAACAACAGCAACACCACCACCACCAACAACACCACCAACAACAGTAGCACCACCATCAGCAGCAACATCGACATCAGCACCAACACCACCACCACCCACAACACTACCATCAACATTACTACTACCAACAATGCCACGCATATTATTAATACCACGATCAATGAGGGTAGTAGTAGTGCCAACACGACTGCTACGATCACTACCATTATTACTAACGCTGGTAATGAGGATATTGATGACACTCATAGTAAGACGACTCAGACTAATGCCAATCAGCCTAACGCTAAACCTATGAACCATACGGGTATTACACATCATAGTAACTACGAATGCAACAACGACTATCACTACTAATAGTAATGCCAAGCGTATTAGGAATCATGCTATGATGATTCATTATACTAATACTACTGCTGCTAGTGAACATATTACTAAAACTAGCACTAGTGCAATGCATGATACGACTACGCCGACCCATACTATCAATACGATCAATCATATTAGGAGGGGGAGGAAGGTGAGACGGAACGGAGGAGGACGGAAGAAGACGGGAGAGGACGTGCGAGGATAATGGAAGAGGGATCCGCAGAGGAGGAAGCGGAGGAGGAAGGAGGATGAGGAGCCGTGGGAAGAGGGATGAAGGGAGGAAGGGAGTGAGGGAGGGAGGAGGAGGAAGAGGAGTGACTGATGAGAATGAGGATGCGGGTGGGGAGCGAGCGATCCAGCAGGAAGGAACTTGGGTCGATGGCTTCACGCTGTGGAACGCCGGGCCCGAGCAGTCACCGAGCCCGAGGAAGAGAAGCTCGGACCACTGCTCTGGGCGCCTGCCAGGCTGCAGGGCCAGGGCCGTGGCAGCTCTGCCAGAGACTCCCCTCCTGACCGAGCTCCCGCCCTGCCGCGCCCTCCCCAGAGAGAGCAGCCGCCTCCTCTCGAGACACGGGAGGCGGCGGCGACCTGCCTCAGCCTGTCGGCGCTCGGGGTTCGGACGGCGGGGCCAAGGCCTGGGCCCCCGGGAGGGGTGGAGGAGGCGGAGGAGGAGGAGGAGGAGGAGGAGGAGGAGGAGGAGGAGGAGGACGAGGACGAGGAGGAGGCGGAGGAGGAGAGGAGGAAGGAGGAGGAGGAGGAGGAGGAGGAGGAGGAGGAAGGGGAGGAGGAGGAGGAGGAGGAGAGGAGGAGGAGGAGGAGGAGGAGAGGAGGAGGAGGAGGAGGAGGAGGAGGAGGAGGAGGAGGAGGAGGAAGGGGAGGAGGGGAGGAGGAGGAGGAGGAGGAGGAGGAGGAGGAGGAGGAGCAGGAGGAGGAGGAGGAGGAGCAGGAGGAGGAGGAGGAGCGGGTGGGCGCCCACCCTCGGGCGCCTGCCTCGGGCAGCGGGCGGGAGCCTGCGGAGGTGGCCGTCGCGGGTCGCCTTCGCCCGCGACGTGCCTCGGCACTCTTCCGTGAGGCCCCGACAGTTAGGGGGCCACCTGCGAACCCTACCCCTACCCCCCACTTCGCTCGGGAGCTCCCGAACGCAGTGAACCCCACCCTCTCTCAGAAATCGTGGGGGGTAGGGGTAGGGTTCGCAGGTGGCCCCCTAACAGTGGCCACCGGGCAACATGAGGGGAGCACGCGCAGGCCGGACAGAGGATAGCCCGACCACGTCTTTCGGGGGGCCGTGCCGGCAGGGCTCCTCGAAGCTTCCGGGCCATCATCCCAGGCCGCTGCAGACGACGGGCTCAGGAGGTGGCAGCGGCGGCCCCGTGACCCCGTCCGAGGAGGAGGAGGAGGAGGAGGAGGAGGAGGAGGAGGAGGAGGAGGAGGAGGAGGAGGAGGAGGGAGGAGGAGGCAAGGTTGGCTCCAGGATCGGCACGGTGGGGCAGCATCGGGGCAAGCTCCCCCTGCGACAACGGCAAGGCCGCCGAATGCTCAGCAGGGCCCAGACCTAACAGCCCACGCCCACGGGATTCCCCCGGCCCCGCCGAGGATGGGGGAGGTGGCGGGGGGGGGCCCCCCAGGGCCTCGGAGGCAGCAGCAAGGGCAGCCTGGACCGTGGGAGAGCACCTGGGCCAGCCTCAGCCCGGCGGGAGAGCCCCTGGGCCCTCCAGGCCTGGACCTGATCGGGGCTACACCTGCTGCCATCACCTGATCGCAGGCCTGTGAGGGGAGACTCCGCTCCTTCCTGCTCGGGATGAAGGCCAGAGTGCGCTCTACAAACGAAGCTGCCGACTGCTCTTTCTCAGGTCGGGGTGGGGGCGGCGGTGGCTCCACTGCCTGGGCGGCAATCCCGAAGACCTGGACAGCCCTGGACAAGAAATCCAAACTTATCATCTTGAGCTTGGAAATGTTCGCTCGCTCCACCTGCGCCGCGACGTCTAAGGCCCTCTGCGTTGACGAGCCAACCTTCGCAAATAAATCGGCCAAGAGGCCCCTCGCCATAATCTTCAATGTCGCGCCGAGACAGGTGGCGCACATCCGCACGCAAGCCACCGCGCGCCCCGCGAAGGAGTGCAGGCGGCTGGCACTGGGTAATCGGCGCTCAGGCACCTGCTGCCGGCGCCGCGCCGGCCGCGCAGGCCTGCCAGGGGCAGTGGCAGGCGGCGCCGCCAGCTGCGCCGGCCGTAGGGCCACGACCACCTTCCTCTTTCTCCTCCTCCTCCTCCTCCTCCTCCCTCCTCCCTCCTCCCTCCTTCTCCTCGTCCCCCTCCTCCTCCTCCTCCTCCTCCTCCTCCTCCTCCTCATCCCATCCACAATTCACGTGGAGGTGCGAGGAGGGCGAGGACGCGGGCGAGGTAGGGCAGGCGCCGCATGAGCAGCTGGAAGTAGAGGCGACGCGCCGTCTCAGGCCAGCTTTCGGTTGGCTCAGCGCAAGCCAACCGGGACAGCCGCAGGGCGCCCAACGGCCATCCGATGGATCGTGAGATTCTGTCATCTTGGTCCATTGACACAGCCGCCTTTGTGTGTTGCGGAATCTTTTCGTCGACGTCGAGAATCAGCGCCCGAGGAGGCAGCTGCGGCGCAACGCAACCTTACATCTGGACACGAGTCACGTGTCGCGGGCGGACGCACGCTGGAGGAGATGGCGCTGTCGCAAACGACCCTGCTCACCGCGGCGCCGACGCCGCAGGGCTGAACCTGCGCCGCGAGGAGCTGAACCTTGACCCCGGCGCCCTTATGAGGCAGTGCGTAGGGATCCCGCTCCCAGAGCTGCGTCAAGCTCGTGCGCGGGCTGGGGATCTGTCGCCGCCGCTGCCGCCGGCGGCAAGCGCTGGCGCGGCGGCGCGTCCTGCGCCCGTGCCAGCTGCAGTTGCTACGAGTTCAGCTTGGACCTGGGGCTGCCTTCGGTGCGCGCAATGATCTCAAGCCAAAGATCGGCATGTAGAGAGCGGGCCCCCACCTAGGACGAATCCAAAGAGGCTCCCTCTTTGATTGACGAGAGGTGGTCGCTGCAAGCCTCGACGCCTGGGGGTGCAACTTTGAGCGCCCACGTGACAGCGAAGCGCTTGGCTCGGGACAGCGTCTGGCGCCCATGCGAAGGCCCAGGAAGGGCCCCCGAGGGGACCCCATCTCGACAGCAGGCCATCCACGCCGTCCCGTCGCTATAGACGCGCTGCCCCCGTCCCTCGTCGCACCCCGCTGGGGCGCGGGGCATCCGGCGCCGGGGGGGATCTGAGAATGTGCAAAGTGAGCCCCGAAGCAAGCTCGAGAGTGTCCGAATCAGCTGCGATATTCCAGCACCCCTCGCTCCGTGAAGCAGACTGATGAGCGGACAGCCATGCAACTGGTGGCCCAGAGTGGTCGCCGTCGCCGTCGTCACGTCGTCGTCGTCGTCGTCGTCGCCGTCGCCGTCGTCACCGTCAAGACGGGCGGGCTGGCCTGGGGGTGCGCGGCCGTGCAGCGCCTTGCGCGATACGCGGTGCCCGCAGGGTTTTGCCAAACCAGAGAGAAGGCTCTCCCTCGCCCGCCTCCCGCGGCCAAGGACCAGCTGGACCCACTGGCTGCTCGGGCACCGCCCGCCAACGGGGCAGGAGGAAGAGCTGAAGGGGGAGGGGCCCTGGCGACGAACGCCTCGAGGAGGGAAGAGGCAGAGCGAGGGGCCGGAGGGGGGAGTTTGGAGAAAGGAGGGAGATAACAGAGTAAGGGGGACGGAGGACGGAGGAAGGAGGAAGGAGGACGGAGGACGGGCGAAGGAGGAATAGGTGAAGGTGGAAGGAGGAAGGAGGAAGGGGGGGAGGAGGAAGGCGGACAGAGGACGGAGGAAGGAGGACGGAGGACGCGGCCCGTTGGAAGACACGGTTCGAATGTCCAGAATTGTGCCAGAACGCTATTCTTGGGGCATTGACGACGCGACGACCCTGAATCGTGCCAGAACATCACTTCTGGGACGTCAACACCGCGAAGCAACGTGATTGTTGCGCAATGACATTCCGACATCGTGCCACAACTCACTTTCTGGGACGTAGACGTTAGCCATGCTAATGCTTGAAACTGGTGCAAACTGTTAGGACGAACATGCGCGGCGTTAAGGCGAGCTCCACATACTGAAAAGGAGCCGATCTCCATCCGTGAAGCTCATGCGAACTTTTAAGACGAATGTGCGCGGCTCTCAGGCGACAGACACATTCTGTGAATCTCTTTGAACTTTCTAAGAAGAATGTGCGTGGCGCTGATTCGAGAACCACATTTTGAAAGTGACCCGCCTTCCATCCGTGACACTGCTGCCATCTGTCAAAACGAATGTGTGCGGCGCTAAGCCGAGAGACACATTGCGAAGGCCTCGCGGCCTGCCGCCGGCCCTGCAGACGGAGACGACGAGCAGGACAAGGACGTTGAGGAGCAGGAGGTGGAGGACGTCAGGGAGGAGGTCGGGGGAGGGGGAGGAGGAGGAGGAGGAGGAGGAGGAGGAGGAGGAGGAGGAAGAGGAGGAAGAGGAGGAGGAGGGAGGAGGAGAAGAGGGGGGAACTGAGTAGGAGCAGGACGACTCCAAAGTGAGCTGGGACAAGGCCGAGAGATAGCGAGCGTTTGTCCGCGGCCGTTTGTGTTCAAGCGGCCGGCCGCCAACATTTGACCGCGCCTCATTGCGAGGCATACTACTTGCCATCGAGACCGAAAACATCCTTCATTTGAGATCGCCCGTCGCTCCCGCGACCACCTCCTACGATTGGGACTATCTTTACTACGATACAACAGAGCAGGAGCTGTGCTTCGCCTAAGGCGTAGCTTCTTGACGGGCCTACCGACCCCCTTCAAAATTGGTAGCGGAGCTGGCCTATGGCGGTCAGCTTCAGCTCTATTCCTCACCATCCACGGCACTATCTGGTGGACAACCGACCGACATGGTGGAACATCAGGGTGCAGTGGGTCTGCGCGAAGGAATGTACATAATTACGCACAACCGCAAGGACACTTAGCAGTGCTACCTCTGTTCTCGCAGAGGGCTCTTACTCGAGTCTTACATCCCTGCGCTACTACACTCCTGAAGTCCACCCATTTATTTCATTCGGGAACTTCTTTTGAAGATACCATGCGTGGCAACATGCGATCCAATATTGTGCCGCCTCCACCCCCGCGCAGGCTTACGACAAAACGCCGCAAACCTCCGCCGACCACATCTGGCCACGACCTACGGGGCCACTGGGTTGGTGTTGCTATCTTTGGTCTCATATGGGTTGCTATCGTGTGCGCTTTGGGACGCATGCGTGGCGTAGACGACGCAAGGACAACCGGCCCCCGCTGGGGCCCGGCCGGTCAAGTACATTTCCGCGAATTCGTTCGAGAGGTACATGCCTGGATCAACGTGACCACAGGCAATATGACGCCTTCCCAACAAGCTGCAGCATTGCAGCGTGGACTGGGAGGCCTCGCGCGGACCATAGCTATGAGAGTTCCCCAGCAGTCATTAACTTTGGCGTCAACATAGGTGGCCGCCATGCTGATAGTGTCACCTACATGATGTTCCTCCTTAGCACGAAGTTTGAGAACCTAGAGGAGCAACGCCAACTTAATTCGGGCACTGCTCTCATCGACTTTCGAGTCCATGCGGGGGAACAGATCGACCAGGCACTGGCGCGCTTCTAGATGGCTCGCTATGGGGCTGAAGCGGCAGGCTTTAACATCCACAATTTCCAAATCTTAACGGTTGTTCTATTCGGAGCCGTGGGCGTGGGGACGTCGCGTGCGCAGCAATTTTTACAGCCACTTAACCACCAAACGACGAGGAACCAGCAGTAATCTGACCCTGCTTGAACGCATGAAGTCATGTGCTCAGATTGCCGAGCGAACCCCCGGCAATATTGGTGGTGCTTTCAGCCGCGGTCACCGTGCCGAAACCTTTCGTGCTGAAGCCAATGCAGGGCAACCTGCTGCAAACGTCTGGAATGGCGATCCGCAACCAACGGAGACCACCGGCAAGACTCCGGCCGCGGGGTCACAAGACTCCCGGGCCAGGTATCAGGGGCCGCTGGCAACTGCGGCCCCCGCACAAGCAATTTCCTTTGTAGGCTCAACGGGGCAATCCGCTGAGTCTGACTTTGTTTCTGGAACCGACGCCGACGCGTCATCAGACGACGAAGCGAATGCCCTAGACTACTCCGACATGCCTGCGTATCTTACGGAAGAACAACATGCTCAATGGCTGTGTCTAGGATATCAGAGGCATCAACGCAGATGGAGACGGTTTACGAAGGAGCCAGTTCGTAAGATACGACGCGCTATCCGACGGGCACTTAGGGGAAAGGGTAAGGGTCGATGCAAGGGTAAGGGCAAGCGACGGCGATTGCATGGCAGAGGTATGTTAGCCCTCCTGGCATCCCTTACTGAGCCACAGTATGAATAACTATTCCTGGGTGCAGGCAGGGGCCGCATGCGCACTCCAGGAAAGGGTGGGGGACGTCGGGGCAACCCGAAAGACGCTAACGTCAAAACAATGGAATGTTACATCTGCCATAGCACGCAACATTTTCGCCGCGGGTGCCCCCGGGGCGCTGGGGGGGGGGGGGGGGGGGCAGCGGTCCGTCGATGGATTTGGCTCAAACCGACTCGGACATGTAGTATGTCGACTGGGAAACGTGACTGGCCGACCCTGCCGACAATGTAGTTACAGTTGTTAACTTCGTGGCTGCCAGGTATCTGAGTGCCAGCATGCCCCTCGATAATTACGCCGACGAGCTCTTCGAGGAGATATGCATTGGCCATGGTGAGATCAACCTGGCAGACTGATTAGGCATGCCCATCGCGGGGCGTCCTGCGAATGTCGAATTTGTCTAGGGTCTCCATGTGGCCGCTGAACTAAATCAAGATATGGCGGGGGCACCTGCGAAATTGCGAAGCTACAATTCCAGCGGCAGGAGTTGACGCAAATGGTGCCTGATCCTCAGGTAATTTGCAATCCGACAAACATGGAATTATAGGACGACGCTCCTTTGCGGGGAAACCCGCGAGATGCTGGCGACCTTTCAGAGCGCATTCAGTGCGAACTTGGACGTGGCGACGATCATCCGTTTACGTTCGCGGCTATGAGGCGGTCTCCGAGTCGCCAGGGGCGATCAACGAGCCGCCAAGTCTGGAAACGCGCGAACCGCGCAGATGATGATGGCGACGAGTGGGAAGCTGAAGACCAGCGTATGGTGCGCCATGGTCGCGTCTGCAACTATTAGCTATTCGCGCGGGCACTCTCGCGCGCTCCAGCGGTGCTCGCTCTTGCGGCAACCAGCGCCTTCACCCTCCTGTTACGAGGGCCCCAAGGGCCCCAACAAGGAGGGAGAATAGACCTGGGGCCCCACCGAGGAGGGATCGCTTGCGGGGGAACCCGCTTCGGGGGGGTGACCGTCCAGCCGCGTCTCCGGCAGTCGGAGTGCAGCGCCATTTCAGTTATGATGATCGTGGATTAGCTCGTCAGTGCATATCCCCCGATGCAACGCAATGCTGGCTCGACCGAGGCTGGCCCGAGCACGGAATTCGTCGCTGGTATTCACTTCGCAATGTTGAGCGCAACGGTCAAGGCAAGATCGTCCGCCCCAACAGGGGCGCGGGCGCTAAATCACCGGAGTCTCTCCAAAGACGGGACCTCAAGAGGGCCATCATCGAAGAGCGGAAGACCTTCCGAAGTTTTGTCTGTACTTGCGTTGTTTGTGCCGACCGCGTGCCCGGTTACCCGATGAGGCGTCCGTCAAGAAGCTTTAATTTCGAAGGAACTCAATGGGTCTGGTCTCGTGGTGATGGTCGGGGTCGCGTCGCTCGCCCGCCCAAATGCCCGCGTGAAGAATAGTTGACGAGATTTGATTATCAGCCAGTTGATGAGCACGAAAGAATTCGCACCGAAGAGATGGGAGAACCTCGCCCGAAGCACTACCTTGAGGTATTCAATCGTGAGTATCATGTGGGGGGGCCCGCTTCGTCCGAACGTCGAGGTGCTGGCCAGCCAGAAGGTGACGAAGCTGCAGGTAATCAGGTCCTTACCAAGGCAGTCGACCCCACCGAGGCTGCTCCTTCAGGGTCCGACTCGGGCTACTCAGACACGGAGTGCGTTTCTGCCGTGGACTACGCTCACGTTGCAGACGCAGTAATTGATCATTGTGACAGGGTCACTTAATCGGAGGTGAGGGGGTGAGATCGAAGTGGGACGGAGAGCCCCCTTACCGGGAAATCGATTTCGTTTTCGTGTTCGTGCGTGCCGCGCGGGCGAGGCGAAGTTGCGTGGGCGGGCGAGAGAAAGTCTCCTGTGGCTGAGGCGCGGCCGGACCAAATGTTTCTCTTCCGGGCGGCCCGGGGCCCGCGGTGTCCCGCCGGTGTCCCGCTGGTGTCCCGTGTGGCTGAGGCGCGGCCGGACCAAATGACTCCATTCCGGGCGGCCGGGGGCCCGCGGTGTCCCGACGGTGTCCCGTCGGTGCCCCGTCGGTGTCCCGATAATGATGATGTTGATGATGATCATGATGGTTGTGTTGATGGTGATGATGATGACGATGGTGGTGTCCTGGTGATGACGATGATGATGAGGTTGATCATGATGAAATGACGATGATGTTGATGTTCTGCCCGCTGTTGTTGATGATGATGTTGGTAATGCTGATGCTGCTGATGATTATGGTATCCCGATGATGATGATGATTATGACGGTGGTGATGATGATGGTGATGGTGATGGTGTGCCGATGATGATATTGATGATGATGTTGGTGATGATGATGCTGCTGATGGTGATGGTATCCCGGTGATGTGGATGATTCTGTTGATGATGATGATAATGAGCTGATGATGATGGTGTCCCGATTTTGTTGATGATTTTGACAATGACAACGATGGTGACCATGATGGTGTCCCGATGATGATGATGATGCTGATGGTGATGATGACGATGGCTGTGTCCCGCTGGTGATGTTGATGATGTTGTTGATGATGATGAGATGACGATGATGTAAATGTTTCTGCCCGTTGCTGTTGATGATGCTGTTGGTAATGATGATGCTGCTGATGATGATTATGGTATCCCGATGATGATGGTTATGACGGTGGTGATGATGATGGTGATGGTGATGGTGTGCCGATGATGATATTGATGATGATGTTGGTGACGATGATGCTGCTGATGATGACGGTGTCCCTATGATGTTGATGATGCTGTTGATTATGATGATGATTAAATGATGATGATGATGGTATCCGGATGTCGTTGATGATGTTGACGATGGCAATGATGGTGACCATGATGGTGTCCCGATGATGATGATGCTGATGGTGATGATGACGAAGGCTGTGTGCCGATGATGATGATGCTGATGTTGCTGACTATGATGAGATGATGATGGGGATGATGATGATGGCCTGATGATGATGATGGCGTCGATGATGATGACGATGATGATGATGACGACAGTGTCCCGATGACGATGAAAATGATGGTGTTGGTGATGATGATGATGACGTTGCATGTTAGATCGATTGTGATATCGGTAGTGAGATCGATAGTGAGACCGAATGTGAGATCGATTGTGAGATCGATAATCAGAATAATTGTGAGACCGAGCGAATGAGATATATCTAGTGATATCGATTGTGAGATCGATCGAGTGAGATCGATCGAGCGAGACCGATAGTGAGATGGATAGTGAGACCGGTCGAGTGAGACGCTGCATCCCCCCCCCGGACCTCGTTATCACCCGAAGGGTGGTCGTATAGGTGTATGGATCTTTCCCCGGGCAGCATAGTCGCCTACCGCGCTGAAACCGTAGGTTTGGTAAAACAACCCATCTTGCAGTATGTTTAAAGCTGCTATGCATGATTTGAACAGCAGAAGTAAGGTCAATATCAAGAACCTTGCACTCAGAAAGCCTGGGGAGCACGAGGACCTTAATCCCGGCAGAGGGCCCGTGCGCTTCTCGGCGGGGAACTCTGCAGGGGCGAAGCCAACGGTGCCTCCTCCCTAATCGAAGCCAGGTCAACCAATGGATCTGTCCCCATCTTCGCACTCTTGAAGCCGGCCCAAGTCGCTCGGGCCCGATCAACATGCGCCACCGACTTAAACAGAAGAAGAGACATCGTCCATATGATTCTTACACTGGTAGCAACAAGTGTCAGCGATCTGCGGGGCAGCCTGTTGAGAGACATCGATCCAGGGGGCCAGCAGTGGCCGCCGCGGCAGCAGCGTTCCAGGGCGCTAGTACGCCTACTCTTACGGATCCCGCGGCCTGTCGCGGCCCTACACCTGGCCGGGCACCCGGGACAGGCTGGGCGCCATCGCTGGAAGGATCATCAGAGGGCGCTTCTTCATCAAAGGACGGGTCCAAGCACAGGATATTGGAAACTACATCAAAGGCATCAGGGGCGGCTCCCAAGATCAGTGGATGCCAGTACTTCCACATTGGTGAGGAGGGGAAGGCATCTGGGAGCGCCGG
Organism: Prorocentrum cordatum; assembly: GCA_963575745.1. Classification (NCBI taxonomy): domain Eukaryota; class Dinophyceae; order Prorocentrales; family Prorocentraceae; genus Prorocentrum; species Prorocentrum cordatum. Next base: position 111,480 of record CAUYUJ010017550.1, on the reverse strand, counting down.
CTCTTCAGCAGCGCCAGCAGTACCTGCAGTATCCGAGCTAGCAGGGATGCATGGCGAGCCAGCTGCGGCTCCCGCGGGGCATCCCGCTGTTGCTCTCGAAATGCCAGAGGAATGCAGGCGATATTGGCGGCAGTTGGGCGCCTCCCATTGCATGGAGATCAACCTGACGTACGAGACCTTCATTTAGGACGGGTCTCATCGATGCGTTGTGGTGCAGTGCGACGCCCCGTGTGCTGCCGTAATTGTTGATGATGCAGCTCGCGCGCGGCAGGTTGTCCGCAACGCCTTGCGGATGGAAGCCGCTCTCAGCTATGGCTCTGAGAAGAAGCACTTGGAGAAGACCCTCGAGGTGTCGGAAGTCGTTGCAGCGAAGCTAAATGCCGAGGAACAGCGTGAATGTTCGGAGTGGTTCACCACAGCTACTCGTCACAAGCCGTTTCATCGCGGCCATCTTTCTGATGGGTTCGTGACATCGGTCGCTTCCTTCGACGAGTGCGACGGCTGGGTGGAGCTCTCGGACTTACTCCACAATTGGCCGCCCAAGGTCTGCGAGATCTGGCACAAACACCACCTGAATAAAGTCCAGAGGTGCCTCAGTATCCGTCATTGGGCATATCAGCTGACGGTGTTGGATTTGATTGACATGGTCGACCATGCAGTCATGCAAATGAAGAAGCTCCCGGTAAGGAAGCTCAGGTTCACTGGAGAATCTCATCGGACGTATTTTCTTTGTCCAAGTAGTGGGCATAGCAGCCCCAGCCCAAAGTCCCCTGAGTCCCTATGCAAAAGGGCAGCTGGTTTGACATCGCCAGGGGCACCTTGCTATTTTATCCATGGTACCAAATGAGTCAATATCCCGAGCATACTTCATGTCGGGCTGTCATGCCGTCCTGATGATACCATGAATGAGAGGGGCAGACAGTTTATTCATGGGTGCCCATATCTACCTGGGGATAACAGAATTCAGTCTGGCCTGCGCGTAGATTCCGATGTACTGGTTATGGTAAGTCTATAAGAACTACTTCGTGGCAGTATCCCAATGTGGCGTTCCTCGAATGATGTCAATGTGACGGCAGGTCGGGAAGGCAGGACCCCGCCAAACCACATCGTACAGCTCATAGGCATCTTGCCACATAAGACTCAATGTGTGTATGATCGTGTAGGACAGGTGTGGATCAATAACTTATACATCAAGGACAACGTGCAGGGGAACTTGCTTGCTGACAATTTTCTGCCACAGCCTTCATCTGAGATCCCATATGGCGCATCAGCGTTGAGGAACTGGCTTGTACCTCGGACCCCCTTGCAACCTGAAGGTCCCGGAGCCGACGCTTGTGCAGGAGGTCGAGTTCACTACCGTATTTATGATGCAAGAGGGATACCAAGCGGGGGCACTTGCAGGGGGATCAGATGGATCGTGGATTCAGGCCCAGTGCGCGGACGTATCTGGTATGACATCTAACGGGGCTGCGCCCATCGACGGGTTGTATGTCAACGGCCCGTGGCGTGCTCAGACTCAACAGTTGCCTGTGCCTGCAGGGCAACCTGCTTCGTTCGCGCCCATGAGCAGGGCTGCGACTCCGCTCCACAGAATGCTGGGGGCACCAACAGCCTGCAGGCGAGGCTCCAGAGCATTCGAATGGACCCACAGCTCTACCAGGCCTTGCATGCCACATCGCCTCTCGCATCGCCGCGTCCAATTGCGGGGCAACCTGCTCTCCCTGACCGCGATGCTGCCCGGAGGGCTGACATCACGAATGGTCAGCAACAGTGGATGCACAGGCCGATGCGCGAGGACATGCAGAGTACGCGTCGGGATGGCATTGGCCTCCCGGGCGCTGGCTGGGCACCCCCATGGGAGTATATTCCGGATCCAAACCCATCGCCGGAAAATCCGTGTGTTCCAGCATTTTTCTGCCACCCGACATACGATCCAACGGCTGCTGAGCGACCTACAGCACCCCAGATGGATGCACCGATGTTTCCTGACTACTACGCTCAGGAGACGGGCAATCCACGTGTGGGGTCTCAGCTGGATAGCCCGGGTGTTCGGGCGACTGCCGACGACTTCTACCAGTCTCAGCTGACGCGCGGCTCCGGATACGAGTCTGGGGTACTAGGCCGAATTCCTCATTGCGGGTGCTTGGCCGCCCCCCAGGGACCCTGATGCGGTGCGCCAGGTCCCTGGTTTGGCGGCGCCATCGTCCGTGGGGGAGCTGCGCCCGGAGATTCTGGCCATCCACGAGGCGCAGCAGGCCAACCTCGCCATGCAGTTGGCCCGCCAGCGTCGCAACCAGGAGCGACGGGCACGCCGTCTGATGGGCCGTGCGGGGCAACCCGCTATTCGAATTTCTGAGGCGATGCCTGCTTTCAATCTGGCATCGCTTGCAGCTGTGCAGCGGCCGCTGGCCCCACCGATCCAGCGCGAGATTGGTGGGTCCACGCTGGGGCGCCAGACGCGCGTCAGGCCGTCGGCAACGCCGCCGATCATTCGTGACAATGACTTTAATATGTCTGCCATTTGTCTGGGCAACTTCGTCAACCACGACAAGGTGTGGAGGCTTCAGTGTGGCCACATATTTCATGCGCAATGCTGGGGTCGAGTGGCTCATGCATATGTAGTTCGGCAGCTGGCAGGCACGTTAGAAGGTACCGCGCTATGCTAGTTGCAGGGGTGTTGGTCCTATCGCAGCTGAGTTTCACTGCGCCTTAACCACATATTAGGATGCAACAAGTCGTCATGAAGAGATACTCCGTGGGGCTAACGAGCTCAGAGACCTTCGCGAATAGCTCAACCGCATTACGGCGATGGTGACAAACAACACGGCAGCTGCTGATACTACACCTGCAGGACAACCTGCGTCATCATCCAGTGCTGTGCAGGCGACGGCAGCTATTGCGCCTGCCGCAGATGCGCCTATGCTCCTAGCAGCTGAACCAGCAAACAATGCAGGGGCACCTGCTGCGACGGCACCTGCGGGTTTACCTGCTAATGATATGTGGCTGAGGCGTATGGAGAGAGCCACAGAGAGAAGTGCGCATTGGCTCCAAGTATCACATGCATACATGCCCTACGGGCGTGACGCCCGCCCGCGTAACCAGCGTGGAGCGGGAAGCTCGGTGAGCGCACGCAGCGGCACTAGTGTCATATCAGAGTGTGACATGCTTGCTACGCGCTGCGTTGAAGGTGAACACACATGGTCAGGTAGCCATGCGCGCTGCTGACGACACGTTTATGACTATGCCGCTCTCGTTTGCGCAGCACGTCCACATGCGCGACGTGTGCCCGTCGGCATGGATCTTCGAGAAGAACCCCATCAGAGGAAGAGGCCCGAGGGTGCATGAACGTCTTCGCGCCCCTCACGCGGAACGATTGGGTGTTAGAGCAGAGGCGCCGCACATCCATGTATGGAACCACGCTGTCCGCATTGCCAGGAATATTCGGAGAGCGCCATGAATTGGCCCTGGCCGCGAACAGTGGGACCATGGTGGACGGAATGCTGACGATCCTGCTGGACATCGGCAGCAACATCAACATCATCGGTCTGGAAACGGCACAGACATTCGAGCGTATGTCCCGCTCCCATGGGCACGACATCAAGAAGCTGAGCTTGACGGAGATGCTTTACGTCTTGGGCGTGGGACATGGTGCCTCTGTCTATGACAAGTCCTTGCGTTGCAAAATCGCATGCGAGGAGAAGGGGGTTCCTGCGGGGAAGCCCGCTATGTCCAGGCTGGACACCTACTCGGCTAACCTGGCTGAGGGTTCCGGTGAACATCTCCCTGCCATCCTGGGTCTGAGGAGTGTCCAATCTGAGGGCCATCCTGATCTTGGAGCAGGGGCGCGAGAAGATGGCCATCCCAGGCTCTGAGATGTATGAGCTCCTCCTTGGGAAAGGCGCCAGGGTACTTGACTCAATGGAAGCGCCCTCGGGGCATCTGGCGATCAAGGTCGACGAGTACGGGGCCGCATCGGAGATGAAGGCTCAGTGCCATGTACTATAACGGCCAATCCTCACTGCGAAGATGCCCCGTTATTTGTCAAGGAAGCAGCTGGTGCAGAGCCAACTGCAGGGCAACCTGCATCGAGCAGTGCGGGGGCACCCGCTACTAACGATGCCCATGCATATGATGTCTCAGGATACCGAGGGCATCTGCTTCTCCATTAATGAGGAGACGCTTGCTTTCACGATCCAGTCTTTGGTGAATAACGCCCCGAAGACTTGGCATTGCAGGAGCGTCCTATGGGAATGTTGTCGCACTGGCCGATCAGGACGTCGCCTTGCGCAACTTGCAGGCGAAGGTGTATCGGGCCACGTGCGAGGAGGGCAGCAAGCGGATGCCGCCCGACCTGATGGCAGGGACACTTGCTGTAGTTCATGCAGGGGCACCTGCAGGAGCAGACGATGCCGCTGAGAAGTTTGATATATTCACTTCGAGCAGTTTCTCAGCAGCGCAGCATGGCACGGGCATCTGGACGCACCCATCGATTGAAAATGAGTGACGGGGGCAGGCGCGTGCCACGGCCACTCGCGCTTCCTCCGGCACGCCGAACACTGAGGTTCTGTTGTCAGGCGCGGGGCGACCTGCGTGCTTTTCCCAGGCGCCGGCTGCGCGCGCCAGGGAGACTGGCTTGCCCGGCTGTGCGGCCGCCGAAGACAGCAGTGGACCCGGCTGTGTGGCCGCTGTAGCAAATTAGCGCTCATCACATCATTATCATTCTCGTGCGTTCGCATTCGTCATTGAAGACATGCGGACAGCTTGCGCTGAACTCCGAGCTCGCGGGTACATATGCGACCGTATCGCACATGCAGAGGTTATGACTTGTACAGGTGCGCAGTATTTGGGCGGCAACGCCCGCTGACTGGTACGTTCTGTTGCCTGGAAAGCGGGCGGGGCCGCGTGTCCCAGATTTGATGATCAAAGCTCGGGCTCTACGTGTGTCTATAGTACCTGTGGACCACCAGGTTACTTCTGGAAGCAAGGTCCCATGCGAGATACGATCGAAGATCTAGACTTGCATGTCGTGCGTGTGTGATGCTGCTACTTCGGTCTGAAATATGACCGTTCAAGTAAACTGCCTAGCGGACCGTTTCTGCAGGTGGCAACTACCTACACGCGCATCCCAACTAACTTGTAGAGATGCGCGTGCCAAACTGCAGGGAAACCCGCACAGCTTGCTGAACATGAGCCGGACGGGTATGGCCGAGGCGTTCAGAGGGCAGAGTGGCGTAACAAAACACTTGCTATCATGACTGCAAGACTGATCGACTACATGGATTTGCATAACACAAGGAGAAACCATACGAGTGCAATTCATCTGAGCATACAGTTAGGAGTGGATAAAAAGAGCTCGAACTTACGTTCAGTGTCCTGACAATGGCCCTGGATGGGGCGGTGTCGTGAGACGGGTAACAATGAATCTGGACGACTATACTGCTATTCAGGATATTAAGATCCAGGATCAACCTATCGGGTACAATCCCAATGCGCCGTTACCGACTGGTGTGACAAATGTTCGTACTCGAGTGTGCTGGGAGTCGCTGGCGCCGGTTCTTATCGGACAAGAGGACCAGCGACCGCGCCCATGGCGGGTTGCGTTCGTCTAATACGATCACCCCCCCCTCGATTGAGCGTGGCCGCGTGTTCCTCCCTATTCCCGAATTTCCGACAGTCAGTTCATCCGATGCCGAACAACAGACAGCACTACTGACAGATGCCCAAATCAAACGGAAAGAAAAGCAGGAAGCCGACAAAGAAGCGGGCATCAAACCACTCAAGAAACCCAAAGTAGTCGAAGAAGGCAATGGCGACTGCTGTGACGACGCAAAAGGTCTCTGATGTGGTGCCTACTGCACCGACGTTCCCGGGTATCCCGACACTGAGAGTGATTATGAAGAAGAAACCTTCATCGCGCTACCTGCGGGGCTACCTGCGGATGCACATGTTCTCCATCATCCCGACCGTGTGGTACGGGCGACGCAACGAGGTCGATGTTGGAAATGTGTGGATCAGGCTGGGGAATATCGCAGTTGGCATTCAGTCGAGGTCTGCCCTCCAGAGAGACTTGGTCGAACGTGCATATTTTTACTTTGGAAACGAGGACGTCCAGGATGCAGTGATGCATTATTAAGACGCGTGTTTCGTCCATGTTGTCACATTGCAATCGAACTGCAGAACGACTGGACTACCTTCTTTCAAATCCGAAGTCAACTATGACACTTGGCATGCGCACCATCAAGGAGACTCGCCAGAAGTCAAGTTTTGCGGGGAAGTTGCCATGCGTCAAAGCGACCTTCGACGGTTCTATTTACGAGAACAACCAGTGGGTATCTGGGTGAACCAAATACCGCCATGGACAACGCTGGCCAAATGCAAGGGCACTTGCAAAGTAAATATGGATCAATGTACTACTGGTCTACGCGACTCCCATGGGGTATGGATACGGAAACCGACCGAGATCATGGCCAACCATCGTCCCTTCTTCGCACCTTTTGAACGACAGCGTTGGACTGGCCATCGCCATCATGCCTCGGTATGCAATAAAGAACTATATATGGCTGCGCAGTGTGCCTCAAAGTTGCAGTCCTTTTTTGTCGATGCAGTTCAGATCGCGCACGATCTATTCCAAATAAACCGTGATCCTTTCTATGGTCACCCTTATTCTCCCACTGTCTTTGCTGCCAACGCGCGGGGATCCGGTTTGGATGACTTAACTATCCCTCGACAACCCGACGGGTCGATCACGAGACCGCCCTCGGGAAGATTAGGATGTCCTGCATGTGCAGATAATGGCAATATGCCTTCTCCCTCACTTGACAGAGACCCTAAACGTTGCAGGTGGTGCGACAAGGAGGATTACCATTGGGAATGTCCGAGTTCAAGAAGAACTACGGCCAAAATATGCTTGGTCACCTACGGACACCCGGCAAATTCAAGTTTGCCAAACCTTAGAAACTGCCCGACAACCACGGGTAGGTACCACAGGCTCCTGCCGAACCGGCAGCACCACCACCCGTGGCACAAGCCGCGCCACCATTTGTGCGGCTACGAGCACCGAGACCCGGCTCCAGGGCTAGTCCCACAGCTGGCGCCAGCAGCCACGACATTACAGTAGGCAGGCATGCTGCTGAACCTGTTGCGGGGCAACCTGCTTCGAGTGGAGCTTGTAGCTCGGACGACCGCCGACGACTGCAACAGATCAGAGCCAGACGTGGCCGACAGCAGGGGGGATATCCACCTTCACCACCACCTGCGGATAACCCTGCTGCGCGCCCGCGACTCCCAGACTGGTCAAGGTTCGATGTTCAAATCAGCCAACAAAACTGACGAAGCCTTGACCCAAGCGTGGTGACACGCGAGTTGCGGAAATTTCACTCACGTTGGTTCCAAGCTAGAGATCCTAAGATGATTCTCGTATTAACCAAAGCCGGTCTGGACAGCGTCAGGCTCAATGTAATCACAGGCGTCTGTGACGCATGTCGGGGGTGCAGGGCTTGGGGCAGACCGGGGCATGCCGTTATGCCATCTACTGCGCTACCTCGCAATCTCAACGAAGAAGTCGAATGCGACCTTACGTTCTACAAACATGAACATGATATGTTTCACATCGTTGGTCGTTGTATTCGATATGCTACTGGAATGATATGCCAGATCAAACAATGACCAGTATCTTAGATGCGTATCATCAGTGATGGATGCAATTCGGACTTGCCAAGGTACTCGGCTCTGATGGGGACGGTGCCCTTAATATCGATGCGGTAAGGGCAGTCCTTATGGCGAAAGGCACTGAGCTTTGGGCACGCGCGCGTGGACAACGCGCGACGACAATTGAAGCCATAACTGGCATATTTCGGCATCTATTTCATGCCATGGAAACTGAACTCAAATGGTTAGTCATACCTCTTGTGTTCACACGACTACTGCACGCAGCCCTGTTTGCCGCCAATGCATTCACCTTCTACAGTTAGGTGTTTCCATATTATGCTTTGTTTGGACGGCAACTGGCAATGCTTCCTGACCTGCCTGTTCTGGATCATGAACAGCCAACAGAGACGTCTGACCACTCTCGAGAACAGGTGATACGCAGGGTATGCATTGAAACTATCACACAGGCTTCTGCAGTAGCCATGAAAGACCAATCGTGCACTACGTACTAAGACGACTGTCACCGGTCAGCATTACTACGGTGAAGGATATGTGGTTGGCTATCATTTTCCCGCAACTACAGTGGACGACTGGGGAGACTGGAATGGCCCGTTCACAGTTGTACGACATGATCCCGACAGGGGTCAAGTCATCATTCGAGTGGGAAATCGCGATGTACAGGTCCAATATCGCGACGCACGGCATTCACTTTACATCGAAGCTTTGATAGCCAGAGAGATAGGATCTGACAGCGCTGCGTTGCGGACAGTGTTGACATTTGTTGCCAGTCTACCTGCGGGGCGACCTACTTTGACATTCGGCTGTGTCCCGACCAAAGCAAGCCGAGTATATCCCAAAGTACATCTCGTGCTGCAGTACCTTATCAGAAACTTCTTCCGTATCGAGCATGTAGTCTCTGCTCGGTTAGCTGAAAATATGAATTAGCTACCTCCAGTGGCTTGCGCTGACAGTTGCACGTTGGACCATTAGGTCCAGGTTTCCATTGCTATGAAGCAGGAGGCACTGCCCTGAGTATTCAGGATATAACTGGACCAGCGCATGCGAGAATCATTCAGTGCCTAAGGTCCACTAAACCTCAAGCGCGCTTCGACCAATATATGACAAAGTTTGAGGAACTGGCGGACATGCCGACGCAATGCGAAAACGCCAGAGAGGCCCCAGATGCCGAACCACCGCAGAAGGATGGACGGCTTGCTACGTTGTGCGAGGAATCAGAAGCGGACCTTGAGGCGCATATTATGCCAGTGTGGTGCGCAGGATTACATGAAGAAAGAGAACTGTTGGAGGCAACTCCAATAGATGACCATCACATTGTACCCGCGCATATGATCACCGGTAGCAGTGTGCTGGTCACTGTTGCTGAAGAACAGCGGGGGCGACTGCCTAAATGGGGTTATCCACGCAACTCCGGCATCCAGGAGACGTATCATGTCCTTTTGTGCACTACGGTCGAAAGACCGCAGTTACGGATTGGACTCGGACGGAAATGGCCAATCTGTAGAATTTTGTTTCGCTGCAGAAATGTCAGAGATAGTCCTATCCGGACAGCGGCATAGGATATGATTTGTTGACCGTGTAATCACCATGCGAGTATATGTCACCATCGCTGCAAAACGAGCTGTGGTTGTCAAGGAAGACGACCTCCTCGCGAAGGCTGACATTCAGGTTAATCCCGAGAAGGTATCAAAAGCCCTTTATACTGAACTCAAGACATGGTTTGGCAGCAAGTGTTTCAATATACCAGATATTCCTAAGCCATCAAACATCATGACTCCGAGGTACGCATATAAGTGGGAGTTCGTGGAGAACGAGAAGGGCGATATGGAGCGCGCCATCGGAGTGGCCCTGGTGCATCGGGGTTTCATGGATCTCGAAGCTTCGGATGTGGAAACCTTCGCAGGAACAGCCCGGCAACCAGGCCGGAGAGTGCTCGCAAGCACGGCGGCGTACAAGGAGCATTGGATCATTGCTTCCCTTGACATCGACATTGCTTTCCTGGCAGGGTTAACCTACCAGGAGCTTGCTGAGGCAACTGGTGAGAAGGAACGTTTGGTATGCTTCACCTTGCCGCCTCCGTCGGCAACGGTGCTTCGACCCCTTCCACGATTCGAGCACCACGACGAGTCGAAGCACTGCCTGCAGCGCCTCAAGCGAGGCACCGGCACCGAGGATGCACCCGGAGCTTTCTCACCGAAGCTCAAGAGGACCACGAGAGGCTTTGGTCTCATGCCCACGTTCTACGGCGGGGAGTTCGAGACGAGCAGTGACCTGCTCACAGCCAAACATGTTGATCATATTATTATGGCCGGTACTGAGGGCGCTATTGACAAGTGCGTCAAGTGCGTCGAGGACACTTTTGGTCAGTGTAAACTCATGATCCCAGTGCAACCGTACCTCGGAGTTGGAGCCTCCAGGGAAGCAACTTAATTCTTCACGCTTCGCGTATCCCCACCAGCCCATCCCCAAACAGCAACTCCAGCGAAGCATGCCGACAGTCGTGTTTTTCAGGCGTATTTCTGCCTGCTCTCGCATATATACCCTGTTCCTATGTCCTCCTGCCGCCTTGTACATCCACCTAGTGGGGGGAGCGGGAGGAGGACGAGTCCGAGGTGGAGGAGGGAGAGAAGGTGTTGGGAGGGAAGACAGAGGGCGGTCGTCGTCGTTTCACACACATGAACGAGTCAGACGACTCAAATGACGGCGACGCCTCAGACGATGACGGCGACGACCACGACGACGACGACGACGACGACGACGATTACGATGACAACGACGACGTCGGCGACGACGATGCAGGCGACGACGACGACGACGATCCTGCGTTCTCCCCCGACCAGCTGTGCAGTGAGCGTAACTCGGCACGGATGGGCAGGTCTCCCTCTGAACGCATAGTTCGGAGAGTGGCAGTGA
>CAUYUJ010017550.1:70902-95902 GCA_963575745.1 Prorocentrum cordatum | reverse complement strand
CATCGGAGGTCCTCGTGGAGCCATCTTGGGCCATCTTTGGCGCTCTGACACCTCCGTCCCCTCCCCGTCCACGTCCAGGGTAGGGGGTAGGGGGAGGGTCAAGCTATCCACCCGTCCGCAAGCCGTCTAGCTCACTCCCACCCGCCCTCACAACACACAAGTAACACCCGAGACTGAGCATGGTCAGCTGTCTTCTTATGCCGCACAATCCAGCCGCGCCAGGTGCGCCACGTGCGGGGCACGTGCAGAGTTCGTCAGGTGCGCCTGCGCATGTGACAGCACACATCGGGAAACATGTCGGCCCCCGCCATCCTCGTCGAAAACCAATGCCCATTGTGTCTGGTGGACCTTCGCACAGCAGGCCACGCGCCACCACCCCCGCCGTCCCTGTCAAAAACCACTTGACAGTGATTGCGGGATGGCCGCGCATGATCCAGATTCAGCCGCGAGGACCATGTTGTATGTTTTTTTGGGCAGGGATGGTAGCCCTGCGCACAGCAGGGAATATGCTGTCACCCCCGCCGTCCTTGTCAGAAACAATGCAACATGCTCGCGGGCCTCACGAACATGACTCAAGACTTTGCCCCAAAGTGTATTTGCATTGTTTTTTGACAGGGATGGGGGGGCGACCGCATCTGGTTGGCCGCGCATGCTTCAAATGTGGAGGCAGAGTGCGGTTTACATGTTTTTTTGACAGGGATGGTTGGGGGCGGGCCGGCATGGAGTCGCCATGGTTCCTGGTTGGCCGCCAGCCCGGTGGGGGAGTGGGTGTATATTGAGAAGAAGCAGTGATACATTCCCCCCCAAAGAGGAATAGGGTTTTTTGGAAGAGGGAATCTATATATACATATATATATATATATATATATATATATACACAGACTTAGACCACCTACGCCCAGAGGGCTAGTGGGATTCGAAGCTTGGAGGATCGTCAGGGGTGAGGAAGTCTCAGGCGAAACGCCCTGCTCGCCCTTTCGGCCAGCCTCGGGGGTGCGACGCCGCTCCGACGCGGCGGTGGCAGCCGCGTCGGCTTGCTCATTCTCCGCGCCGTCCCCGACCGAGATCTGCATTGGTTCGGCGGCCTCTCTCGCTGGTCCGAGCCGGGCTCCGCTTGGAAGATCACGACGCACACATTCGCGTGAAGTTGCGTATGGGGAGGAGGGATGGAGGAGAAGGAGGAGGGAGGAGGGATGGAGGAGGAGGAGGAGGAGGAGGAGGAGGAGGAGGAGGAGGAGGAGGAGGAGGAGGAGGAGGAACAGGGACCAGAGCAGGAGCAGGAGCAGGAGCAGGGGGAGGAGGAAGAGCACGAGGACTAGGAGGGCGGAAGAGAGCCAGGCAGAGGAGGACACATTGGTTTGCTTTTGAGGAGGGTTCGCCCGTTTCCCCCGGCCCGCCGCGTCCCTTTGATTACCTGCTTGGTCGGGCTGCCTGGTTTGATGGCGTAGTCGGCTGGCTGTCTGGATGGCCTGTTGGCTGGTTGTCTCGGTTGTTTCGGGGGCGGCAAAGAGGAGGGTGATGACTAGGGTGTGTGTGGGTATCATGGCGTAGGCCATGATATTCCCCCAGATTTCATGACGCCTCTTCTTATTGCATTGCGTCCCTGGCCCCCCTTGGGCCGCGCACGTGCCGCCAGCCATTGTTTGCGCCCCCCCCTCTTGGACGCCCCCCTCTTGGCCGCCCCCGATTGTTGGTTGGTTGAACGGGCCCCGTCCTGCTGGCTGGTTGGAAGGCTCGCGGGGTGGAGCTCAGACTGATTTATCTCACGAGGGATCGTGGCCTCGAAGTCGCGGCCCACTAGGGATCGCGGCTTCGAAGGCGCGGATCAACCGTTTTTGTTTTGGACGAGGGATCGTGGCCTGAAAATGTGGACCCATAGTTGTTGTGCACGGGGGTCGTGGCCTCGAAGGCGCGGTCCACTACAAGGCGCGGACCCGCCATTTTTCTACAGGGGATCGTGGTCCCAAGGCGCGGATTCAACGTTTTTGCAGGAGACGGTGGCCTCGAAGTTGCGGGGCCACCATCTTTTACGAGGAGTTCGTGGCCGGGAATCAGCATACCTATTGTTTTTTTGCGAGCGGTCGTGGCTTTCCGGGCGCGGGCCGCCTGTCTCCTCCGAGCCTCGAGCGCGCGGGCCGATCTCGTGCGAGGGAACCCGTCTTCGAAGGCTCGGGCCCATGGTATTGGTCACTGGGGATCGTGGCCTCGAGGCCTCGACGGCGTGGGCCCGTCTTGTCACAGAGGGGCAATCGCCTCGATGGCGTGGGCCTAATAGTCAGGAGGGGGAAAACACGCGGACACAATGAATCGTCGATGCTCAGGAATATATGGGAACACATGGGAAGTGTTGGAGAAGACGAACATCCAAAGAGTATGGGGAAATATGGTGAATCCTGTTAGTTGTGCCTATTGAATCGCTTCGCTCACTCCGCCGGCCCGTATTGTGCCATCGCGGGCGTTTGCTTGCGCGGTCGCGAGCCAGGCGGCGCTGGTGGGCCGTGGTCGTTTCCCAGAGGCGTTGCGGCAGAACGCATGGGGATGAAGCAGTTTGTTTGGAGCTTGTTGTGGGGGCTTCGGCCTATACTATCCTACGAGGTGGCTATCGAAGACGCCTACGGCGAATCACCGCCGCCCCCTGCCTTTGTGGAAGCGCCTATGTGGCCGAACGTTGAGGCCAGACCTGCCAAGCCATCGGACCATGTGTTCCCCGAATCGGTTTGGAAAGCCTTCGGGGAACACGTGGGCGTCTTGATGGTCATCGTCGCCGTCTTGGAGGCCTCTTGGGCGATCTTTCGGCGATCTTTGGGGGCTCTTGGGCCGTCTCGGGCCGTCGGAAGGCCGAAAAAAGGGAAATGCCCAAATCCATCAAAAACCTTGGGAAAATCAGTGATTTTGGCATCTTTTGGCCTTCCTGGAGGCCCTCTTGGGGGCCTCTTGGGCCCTTTTGGGCCAGCTTCGAGCCAACTTCGGCCATCTTGGTGGGTTCCTGGCACGTCTGACGCCGTCGGGAGCCGTTTTGGGGGCCTTTCTGGGCCAACGGGGGACCCTCTTGGGGCGCTCCAGGGCCGTCTTGGAGGCCATCGTGGGCGTCTTGGAGGCCATCTTGGGCGTGTTGGAGGCCTCTTGGGCCGTCTTGGGGCCCTCTAGGGGCCATCTTGGAGGCCACTTGGGCCATCAGGGGGCTCTCTTGGGGGCCTCTTGGGCGATCTTGGGGGCTTCTTGGGCCGTCTTGAGCCGTCGGAGAGCCGAAAAGGCGCAAATGCCAAAATCCTTCAAAAACCAATGGAAAATCAATGATTTTGGCCTCTTCGGACTCTCCTGGAGGACCTCTTGGAGGCCTCTTGGGCCGTCTGGGAGGCCTCTGGGGGGCCTCTTGGGCCGTCTTGGGCCGTCTTGGACTCTCTTGGGCCGTTTTGGAGGCCGTCTTGGACCATCTCGGGCGGACTTGGAGGCCATCTTGGGCCATCTTCGCGATTTGTTGAGGATGTCCCGAGCGAAACGGCCGTTTTTGGATGATTTTTTCCGGATTGAGGTCCTTTCGGCTTCCTCCCGGGACCCCGGCGGGACGGGCTGGAGCCCATTGGGGAGTTCTTTTGGAAAAAGAACCAAAACCAAAACCTGACAGCTCATCCAGCACGCCGTGCACCCCTGCAAGCAGGGGGCGGCGGATCTAGTGGTTTTCGGCCCATCCCGCCACCGTGCCTGGGTTGTAGGTCGGAGGCCTCTTGGATGTTCGTTGAGATATCGTGGCAGGCCTTTCGAGGGTTTGTTTGGAGGCAGCTTTGAGGGCTCTTGGGGGCCGTCGGGGGGGTTCTTGTGGCTTCAGTTTAGGCCTCTTGGGGTCCCTTACAGGCCTCTTGGGGCCTCATGGGGGCTGCTTGGGGCGGAAGTCTCGAATTGTCGGTTCGTGTTCCCTCTCTTGGGTCCCTTTGGGGCCCCCTTGGGGCTCTCTTGGGCCGTTCGGGCGTCTCGTGGGCCGTTGTGGAGCCCTATGGGGTCGTCTTGGGGTTCTCTTGGGGGCCTCCTGGGCTGTGTAGGGGTGGTTTTTGAGGGCTCGTGGTCTGCCTTGGAGCGTCGGGAACTCGAAAAGGCGAGAACCCCCAAAACCATTGAAAACACCAAGTGGAAATCAATGAGCTGGGCATCTTGCAGCCCTCCTGGGAGCCTGGTTGGAGCGCTCTTGGGGCCTATTTGAGGCCTCTCGGGCCGTCCTGGGGCCATCTTGGGCGTTCTGGAGCGCTCTTGGGTCGTCTTGGAGGCCGTTTTGTTGTTGCTGATAGTGCTGGCGGTGGTGGTGGTTGCGGTGTTGCCGCTGCTGGTGCTGGTGCTGGTGGTGTCGGTTCTCGAGCTGTTGGTGCTGCTGCTGCTGGTGCTGCTGCTGGTGCCGTTGTTTCTGTCTGTGGTGGTGGTGCTGTTAATGCTGGTGCCGCTGCTGGTGTTGATGCTTTTCGTGCTGCCCGGCCGTGGCGACGAAGAGACCCCCCGAAGGCTAACCTCGAGGCTCGAGGTTAGACCTTTGACGTGTACTTCTCCCCTCCCACCTCCCTCCCTCTCCTCCGTCGCGTCCCTCTCCTCCGTCGCCCCCCTCGCCACTCGGGGTCCGCCCCGCCCCACTTTGGGAGGACATATGAGGAGGAATCAGAGACAATGGATGAGAGGGAGGTGGGGCAGGGATATGGGGGAGGGAGGGGCGGATAGAAGGAGGTGGAGGCGGAGGATGAGGAGGCCGACCACTTCGAGGAGGATGGGGCCAGTCGTGCTTGACATCCCACATCATACACGTTGCCGAATGCATACGCGTGTGGGCCGTTTGGGGATCGGTGATGTATGTGCGGTCTTTCCATTATTCATTTTCGTGGTTGTGCTTACAGAAGACGCGCAACCGACAACCTCTCAGGATCCACGCTGACCTCCAGAGCCCCCCACACATTTCCAAAACCATCCCAAGCTCATCCTCATCCAATCGAAACTTGAGGAAAACGCAATGAAGGATCCAAGGGTGAGGGACGCGAAAAAAACTGAGTGTTGGGGATCTGGGCAGGGGGCATATCGGAAAACTCATGGATGCTTCTGGGAGTCTTTTCGGGGGACGTCAAGGAGCTTCTCAGGAGGAGTGCTTGTGACCCTCTTGGGGGCCCTTGGAGGCCTCTGGGAAGCTTCTTGGGAACTCTTGGAGGCCTCGTGGGGTCTTGGGAGCCCTTGGAAGCTTCGTGGGAACTTCTTGGGAACTTTGGGAGGCCTCGTGGATGGCTCTGGGTGGGCCCTCTTGGTGGTCTCTCTGGGGGGTATGCCTGGCCTCTTGGGGGCCTCCTGGGTGGGGGCTTCTTGGGGGTTTCTTGGGGGCCTTTTGGGGCTTCTTGCAGCCTGTTGGGGGCCTCTTAGGGCTCTCTTGGGGGCTTCGTGGGGCTACTTTGGGGCTTGTGGGGGCCTTTCGGGGGCGTGTTTGGGCGGGGGGCTCAAAATTTCCGTTCAGGTTGCCCCTTTGGACCTCCATCATGGGGCCGTCTTGGGGCCTCTTTTGGACCGTCTTGAGGGTTTCTTGGGCCTTCTTGGAACGTTCTTGGGCCGTCATTGAGCGGTCTTGAGGGTCTCTCGGGCCGTCTTGGGGTGATCTTGGGGGCCTCTTGGACCGCCTTGAAAGGTGTGAAAGACGCAGAGGCGGAAATGTAAACAATGCGCGTTTTCCTACGGGGATGCGACGATCTTTGCTTGTGGGAGCCCTCTTGGGACGCCGCTTAGGGACCTCTTGGGGCGTCTTGAAGGCCCGTTGGGCCGTCTTGAGGCCATCGTAGGCGCTTGGGGATGGTATCTCGGCGTCTTCCTGCTCTTTTGGGCCGTCTGGAGGGCTTCTCGGGCTCCTCTTGGACCGATTTGGAGCCCTCCTGGGCTCCGAAAAAATAGTTCTTGAGGGTTTATTGGGCCTTCTTTGAGCGCTTTTGGGCCGTTTTTGAGCGGTCTAGAGGGTCTCTCGGGCCGTCTTGGGGTGATCTTGGGGGCCTCTTGGGCCGCCTTGAAAGGTGTGGAAGACGAAGAGGCGGATATGTTAAAAATGCACGTTTCCCCAAGGGAATGAGACGATTTTTGCTTGTGGGAGCCCTCTTGGGACGCCGCTTAGGGACCTCCTACAGACCTCTTGGGGCGTCTTGAAGGCCTGTTTGGCCGTCTTGAGTCCACCGTAAACGTTTGGCATTGATATTCCGGCGTCTCCCGGCTCTCTTGGACCGTTTGGAAAGCTTCTCGGGCCCCTCTTGGACCGATTTGCAGCCCTCCTGGGCTCCGAAAAAGAGTTCTTCAGGGTTTAGTGGGCCTTCTTGCAGCGCTGTTGGGCCGTCTTTGAGCGGTCTTGAGGGTCTCTCGTGCCGTCTTGGGGTGATCTTGGGGGCCTCTGGGACCGCCTTGAAAGGTGTGAAAAACGAAGAGGCGGATATGTAAAACATATACGTTTTCCTAAGGGAATGAGACGATCTTTGCTTGTGGGAACCCTCTTGGGACGCCGCTTAGGGACCTCTTGGGGCGTCTTGAAGGCCTGTTTGGTCGTTTTGAGGCCGTCGCAGGCGCTTGGGGGTGGTATCTCGGCGTCTCCCGGCTCTGTTGGACCGTCTGGAGGGCTTCTCGGGCTCCTCTTGGACCGATTTGGAGCCCTCCTGGGCTTCGAAAAAGAGTTCATGAGGGTTTATTGGGCCTTCTTGGGGCGCTCTTGGGCCGTCTTTGAGCTGTTTAGAAGGTGTCTCGGGCCGTCTTGGGGTGATCTTGGGGGCCTGGACCGCCTTGAAAGGTGTGGAAGACGAAGAGGCGGATATGTTAAACATGCACGTTTTCCCAAGGGAATGGGGCGGTTTTTGCTTGTGGGAGCCCTCTTGGGGCGCCGCTTAGGGACCTCTTAGGGACCTCTTAGGGCGTCTTGACGGCCTGTTGGGCCGTCTTGAGTCCACCGTAAGCGTTTGGGAGTGATATTCCGGCGTCTCCCGGCTCTCTTGGACCGTCTGGAAAGCTTCTCGGGCCCCTCTTGGACCGATTTGGAACCCTCCTGGGCTCCGAAAAAATAGTTTTTCAGGGTTTAGTGGGCCTTCTTGCAGCGCTCTTGGGCCGCCTTTGAGCGGTCTTGAGGGTCTATCGGGCCGTCTTGGGGTGATCTTGGGGGCCTATTGGGCCGCCTTGAAAGGTGTGAAAGACGAAGAGGCGGATATGTAAAAAATGTACGTTTTCCTAAGGGAATGGGGTGGTTTTTGCTTGTGGGAGCCCTCTTGGGGCGCCGCTTAGGGACCTCTTGGGGCGTCTTGAAGGCCTGTTGGGCCGTCTTGAGGCCATCGCAAGCGTTTGGGAGTGATGTTTCGGCGTCTCCCGGCTCTCTTGGACCGTCTGGAAAGCTTCTCGGGCCTCTCTTGAACCGTTTCGAGCCCTCCTGGGCTCCGACAAGGGACCTTGCCGGGAGTCAGCCGGGAGTCTGCCGGGACCTTGCCGGGACCTTGCCGGGACCTTGCCGGGGTACTTTTCGTCCGGGGGCCCCCATAGGGCCCGCCCCGCGCGCGCGAACTAGAACTACTGTTGAGCAGTTGCCGGAGATCTTAGCACGCCTCTGGCCCGTTGGGCCGGCGAATTTACTTGTGTTTTCCCTGGGCCCCTTTTATGTATCGGGCGAAGAGAATTATGCACATGCACCGATCCTGGCAAGGCCCATCTTTGACCCAGGATCGGTGCATATGCCTTCCTGGCCAAGGTAGGAGGGCGTATGCACCGATCCTGGGCTCAGGATGGTCGGTGCATGTGCATAGTTCTTTTCCCTCTAGTTGGGCCGGCGAATTTATGTGTGTTTTCCCTGGGCCCCTTTTATGTAGTCTCTTTGCAAGAGGTCGTGGCCTCGAGGGCCCGTGCGCACACGCGTTTTCTCATAACCTCCAGTGGCCTCGAGGGCAAGGGTGCGTAGTGTGTCGCTCGGGGTCGTGGCCTCGAAGGCGATGGTCCATGATCTTTTGCACGGGCTCGTGGCCTGCAAGGGGCGAACCTGCTGACTGTTTGCGAGGGATCGCGGCCTCGAAGGCGCGGGCCACACGGGGGTCGGGTGCGGAAGCGCTCCTTACTGGTGCCACCTTTTTGGACATGATCTCTTTGCTTCGGCAGCCAGTGGCTAGACATGCCTGGCGTTCCGCGTTGCCGAGCTCCTGAGACTCTTGCAGCGCTGCGAATTTCTTCAGGAGGAACGTTTGAGGAGGAAGGAAAATGAGGAGGAGGAGGACGAGGAGGAGGAGGAGGACGGAGGAGATGGAGGAGGAGGAAGATGGGGAGGAGGAGGAGGAGGAGGAAGAGGAGGAGGAGGAGGGTTCCCTACCCCTTCCCCCTCCTTGTCACCCCCTGCCTCTCTCACCCTCCTCTTGGCTCTCCTCCCGCCCACAGCCCGTCTCCTCCCACCTCTCGGCTCGCCCCCCTCCCCCCCGTCCCCCTCTCGCTCTCCCTCCCGCCCCCGCCCCCCGCTCCCGCCTCCTGGACCTTCCCTCTGGCCCCCCGTCCGCCGCCGCCCCCTCCCCTCCCCCCCTCTCGGGAGGCCCGCTGGGGACGTGGGGGGCCGGCCTGCGAGGCGCGGCGACTCCGTGGAGGACCAGGCGGCGGGGAACCCCTGGCAGGACCGAGCGCGCGCGCGCTCCAGTGAACCACGGGGAGGAGCGAGGAACGCGGAGCGAGGAGCGAGGAGCGCGGAGCGAGGAGCGAGGAGCGAGGAGCGAGGAGCGAGGAGCGAGGAGCGAGGAGCGAGGAGCGAGGAGGAGGAGGAGGAGGAGGAGGAGGAGGAGGAGGAGCGAGGAGCGAGGAGCGAGGAGCGAGGAGCGAGGAGGAGGAGGAGGAGGAGGAGGAGGAGGAGGAGGACCAGTGTAAACCCAAAAGTCATCAGCGATGTTGGAACTAACCCTCCCTCAAAGCTCCCTCTTCATAGGCTCGATACAACGGCTCATTTCCATTGAGGGGACAGTCTCGTTGGAAGACGACGGTTTGAAGATTTTGAAGCATGCCAACACAGTATTCTCGGGATTTCCACGCCATGGATCAAGCTGACTGCTGCGTCCTGACGATCTGGAATCGTGCCAGAACGCCATTCTTTGGACATCAACACCGCGAATCAACATAACTGTTGCACCCGCATAATCCTGAATCCTTCCAAAACGCAATTTCTGGTTCGTTGATCATGGGAATCCGTGAAACCCTGGCACATGTTTAAAAACGAATGTGCGCGGCGCTAAGGCGACGGCCACATGTTGAAAAAGTACCGCCCTCACTCCGTGAAACTCTGGCAATCAAACAACGAATGTGCGCGGCGCTCAGGCGAGAGCCAGATTTTGAAAAAAGGATCCGCCCTCAAACCGTGAAGCTCTTGCAACTATTCAAAACGGATGTGCGCGGCGCTAAGGCGAGAGCCACATTTTGAAAACGAGCCTCCCTCAATCCGTGAAGCTGTGACAATTTGCTGAAACGAATGTGTGCGGCGTAAAGCGAGAGCCACATTTTGAAAACGACCCGCCCTCGACCCGTGAAATTCTTGTTTTTTTAAAACGACGAGTGCGCGCGGCGCGAAGGCGAGAGCCACATTTTGAAAACGACCCGCCCTCAATCCGTGAAACCCTTGCACACTTATGAAACGAATCTGCGCGGCGCTAAGGCGAGAGCCAGATTTTGAACAGGAGCCGCCCTCCATCCGTGAAGTTCTTGCAATTTTTAAACGAATCTGCGCGGCGCTAAGGCGAGAGCCGCATTTTGAAATTGACCCGCTCTCCATCTGTGAAGCTGTTGTCATCTTTTAAGCTTCATAATCATAAATGGTGAGGAAGTCTCAGGCGAAACGCCCTGCCCGCCCTAAAAACTGCCCTCGAGGTGCTACAGGGAGACGTTTTTCTTAAAAACAAAAAAAGGAGAAGGAATGGAGGAGGAGGAGGAGGAGGAGGAGGAGGAGGAGGAGGAGGAGGAGGAGGACGAGGACGAGGACGAGGAGGAGGAGGAGGAGGAGGAGGAGGAGGAGGAGGAGGAGGAGGAGCAGCGACGGACGCAGGGCTTCCGCTGCCTCTGGGGTGCCCTCACCGAATAAAGAAAAATCACGGGCGGGCAGCAGCCCGTTCGTCGTTCCCGGATGCCCGCGGGCCTCAGGATCCTCTTCCTGGTTTCTCTTCCGCCCCCCCCCTCGTCCGCCATCCCTCCTCCCCTCCCTCCGACTTGCCCTGTTTTCTCGGATGCGCACATGCAGCCCGATGCACACCGCTGACCCTGACTCGAGCCCGTAGTCGCGCCTTCAGCAAGTATCGCGCTGGTTGGCTTGGCAACCCGCGGTTGCCTTATATTCGGGCACGGTCCTGCTTCCATGCTATACGCCCCAAGAACCGTAGAGCCTGAGCGCGCACGAAGCGCACATACTTGTTCTAATCCATATATAGTGAGAGAAACAGCAAGCGAGAGAGAGAGAGAGATAGCGAGAGAGAAAGAGATGGAGTGAGAGGAACAGAGAGAGAGAGAGAGAGAGAGAGAGGGAAAGAGAGAGAAATAGAGAGTCAAAGAGAGAGGATGGTTCCCTGATCGCCGCATGCACTGCGATCCCGCAGCCCCTTCCCGAGACGCTCGCAGAGTTCTCGCCCGCGCCGCCCCGGCCACCCTCCAGACGCCCGCACCAGCCCCCCCCCCTCTGCCGCCATGGCAGCCCTCGGTGGCCAGACCCTCGCCGCCGCCGCCCCCGCGCAGCCGCCCTCGGCCAGCGGGGACCCGGCGCGCGAGGCTTTCCGCGCCCTCGGGCGCCAGGCGTCGGCCGGGCTCGAGGCGGCGGCCAGCGGCCTCCGCGAGCGCGTGGGCACGCTGATGGAGGGCCAGCGCCTCCTCAGCAGCGGCGCCGCGGCGGAGCGGGCGCTGCTGGCGAAGGCAGGGCTGGACCCGAACGCTGTTTTTGGCCGGGCTTCGGGGGCCTCTCCTTTCTCAGGAGGGGAAAAAACACACAGACACAATTAATCATCGATTCCCCAGAACATATGGGAAAATATGGGCAGTGGGGGGGGAGACAGAAACCAAGAAAATATTGGAAAATATGGGGGGTCCTTCTATTTGTGTGTACTTATTTGTGTTTCCTGGGGCCCCTTCAGTTTCTTCGGTCCGGGAGGGGAGGTGCAGGGAAACAGGTGGAGCAGCACGAGCCACCAAGGCGAGCACACATTCGGCAGACAGCGTTCAGGTCCAGCCCTGGGCGCAGGGTGCCGCAGCAGAGGCGTCCGCGGCGGACGCGGAGGCCCTGCGGGTCGCGCCCGGCGCGCTCGCAGCGATCGAGGGCGCCGCCCAGATGCTGTGGTACGCCGCCCACCTGGACGAGTTGGCCCCCAACAGCGAGCTCCGAGATCTGGCGGAGGTCTACTTCGAACGTGCCAGGGCGTTCAGGCTCTCCACCGACACCCTGGGAGGCGGCGCGCTGGTGGCTCCAGAGCTGTCCGCGGCGGAGCAGGACGCCATATACCTGGCCCAGACGAGGGCTGCGCTGGCCTGCGGCCTCGACCTGGCCTGCCAGACCGTCAAGGCGAGGTCGGCCGAGGGCGCGGCCGCAGTCGACAAGGCGTCCAGGGGGCTCGCTGACGGCTGCTGCGCGGGTGCCGCGCACCCCGCGCCCCGCCCCGCACCCGAGGCCGCGCCGGCGTGGTGCAGGCCGCAGACGCTGGAGGAGGTGAGGGGGCTCCTGCAGGACAGAGCGCATGCCCAGGTGCAGGCGACCACGCAGGCGGTGAGCCAGCGCGCGGGCGTCGCGAGGCAGGGCAGCAAGCTCCTCAGAGACGGCGGAGATGCGGCCGCCCAGGCCCTGCTGGCCAAGAAGGCTGCCATGGACGCTGCGGCGCGCGACGCCGACGCCGTTGCCAAGGTCGCGGCGGCGGCCGCGGCCTGCCTCGCGTCCGCCGCGGCCGCCCGCCAGGCAGACGCCGCGGCCGACGTCGAGGCGCTGCAGCGGCGTGCGGACCGCTACGCGCTGGTCGCCGCGGACCTGGCGCGCCCGGTGGACCCGCCGGCGCTGAGCGACGCCGAGTGGGACGCGCTGCGCATGGTGCAGGCGCGGGAGGTGGGCCAGAGCGTGGTGCTGCAGGTGGCGCGCGGCGCGGAGCTCGGCCTCGGGGCCCTGCAGGACGGCACCGTGCGCGGGGCCGAGGCGCTCCGCGCGTGGGCCGCCACGCCCGAGGGCGGCGCAGGCCTGCGCGCGGGAGGCCCGCGCCTGGCCAGGAGCCCGTGCGCGTGAGCGGCCTGCGCCCAGCGCGAGCGTCGCTGAAGTAATTCTTGCGCCAGCACGTGAGGCGGCAAAAGCACGCCCTCCGGTCTGGAGCGTGGTCCACATGAAGTCCACGGATGCACGGTACAGCACAGGGCGGCGTGTCGTGCGCAGGGCGGCGCGCCGAGCTCGCACACGCGGCGCGGGGCCTACATAAGCTATCCGCCTCGCGCCGCTCGGCTCCATCGCAGGACCTTTGCTGCGAGGTCTCCCGAATGACAAAAAACAGAAATCATGGAATGAGGCTCGACCAGAGCACGCGTGGACCTGCGCAGAACTCTCGCCTGGGGCCTTTGGCGTCCCAGGTCTAAGTCTAGGAAGCCCCGGGCAGGTATCTCGGGGGGTCTGCTGAAGGCCACGCCCCCCTTTTTGCGAACCTTTCGTGACCCTCTCAGGGGCATGCTTGAGGCCATCAACCGCAACTCGCATGCGGGTTGTTGTTGTTGTTGTTGTTGAACATTATTTATTCTAAAGAATAATTATTGTTGGGACCCCTGGTGCGCGACCCCCTCGCCGCGCCTAGGCCGCAGCCACGTTTTCATCATTTTCGTGAGGAAGCCTCAGGTAAAACGATGTCATCCAGATCCGGTTGTTTTGTTGACGCCCGCTTTCCCTTGCAAAAAACACTATAAAATGAAATTTCTTGTTCTAACATATCCAAACTTCAAGAATCCCTTGCAAAAAATAAGGTAAAGTGGACATTCGCGCGCGCAAGACGAAATCCTTCCAAAACCTTAGTTTTCGTAGCGATTTTAACATAAAAACATCAAAAAACCAATAGTTTTTCAAAAAAAAATTGTCGAAAGTTCATCCCGCGCGCTCTTGCGGATTCGTAGGAAACCCAACACTTTTTAAACATTTCTGTCAAACGGGCTTTTGCGAGCAACTTTTTCGAACTTCTGCAACAACGGTTGCGCACCTGCCAGGGCCATCATCCCTGTCAAATAATACCATGCGGGACACATTCGTTTTTTCTTCGCGCGCGCACGCCGTCGTCGTCGGCCGCGGGGCCCTGAATAGTAGCCACGGTCGTCCGCATGCCACGAAGTGAAGTGTCCGAACGTCATAGGGCGGGAAGCTGGGTGTGGGTGGTGGCGAAGAGTCGTTTGGAAATTTGGTAGAGCTTGAACCGGCCCCCCCACAAAGTGGGGGTATTGCCCGCCTCCTATGAAAACCCTGGCACTGGTGAGAACGGAGTGTCCCCAGTCTTAAATGATTGTTGTTGTTGTTGTTGTTGTGGTTGTTGTTGAATTCTCATTTCTGAAGAATAAGTATTGTTGATCCCCCCACCGGTGCATACTGCTTTTTCTCAATCAAGGTGTGCCCCTCGACGCTCGCACCCTGTTTTTTGACAGGGAAAGTCTTCCTGCTCAAAGTGGGCCCCTGGCCCCCGGGTTACAACAACAACGGCTCCCGCCTGAGACTTCCTTACAATTGTTGACGCTTCGCG
Organism: Prorocentrum cordatum; assembly: GCA_963575745.1. Taxonomy (NCBI): domain Eukaryota; class Dinophyceae; order Prorocentrales; family Prorocentraceae; genus Prorocentrum; species Prorocentrum cordatum. The sequence goes on along the minus strand of CAUYUJ010017550.1, from coordinate 82,190 downwards.
TATCCCCACCAGCGTCCCTCTGGTGCTAGATGACTCGGTTTGGGTAGCGCTGAGACACCTTAGATGTGCACACCCCTCGGGGTCGGCCGTGTATCGTGCACTTCGACGCCCTTCCACTCGTCGGATCTGGGCTGACGCATCTCAGTTGTGGAAGGTACTCTTGTCATCATGCTCCACACCCTGGATGCGCTTTCTTGCGTCGCGACTCGGTTCGCCGTCAGCTTTTTCCGCTGGACTTGTCCCCAGTCAGCCTGTGGTACCCGTCAGGCTCCCTGGATCGGTGTCCTCGGGAACTCTCAATGCTGGACGGCCTTCCGCCGTGACCCTGGATCAGTGGCTTTGAGGGACGTGCCTAGGTTTTCGCGGTTCGCCCTCGTGTGCTCTCCGACGCGTTCTGGACAGCACTGAGACATTGTGATGTGCACGCGCCGCGCTTCGACCGTGTAGCGTGCACTAAGGCGCCCTTCTACCCGCTGGGTCTGGGCTGAAGCATCTCGGTGTGGAAGTTTCTTGGCAACATGCTCCGCACTTTGGATGCCATTCTGGCGTCGCGGCTCTTTGCCGCCGTCGGGATCCCGCTGGACTTACGTCTCCAGTCGGTCTGTGCTACCCGCCAGGCTTTTGATCTACGTCCTCGGGAACGTTCCTCTCGTTCGCACCTGGACCTTGGGAACGCCTCTCGCGCCATTTTGGCTGCGCTTGGTCTCCTCGGTGCGTACCTCAGGCCCGTTGGACGCACCGTTGCATGCCCGTTCAGGGGCTGTCTCTGGCTCCTGGATTGCATCGGCTCCGCCGCCCTGGACGCTGTCGTGAGCCGCCTGGTCCGCGGCCCCGCGCGCGTTAGGTAATTTAGTCGCGGCCGCGGCCCGCCCGCGACCTCCCGCCGCTGGCGCTTCCGCCTGCGGCTGTAAAAAAAAAGTATCCCCACCAGCCCATCCAGAAACGATGCCCAGGGGAGTTGAGGTGATCAGGGAAGTCGGGGAGCATGCAGAATAACAAAGGGCGGGGGAAGCTGTCACGTACCCCAAGAGGGGGAGGATGGAGAAGGAATCCTCGTCGGAGGGGGAGGGGGAGGAAGAGGAGGAGGAGGAGGAGGCGGAGGAGGAGGAGGAGGAGGAGGAGGAGGAGGAAAAGGAGGAGGATAATGAGGAGGAGGATGTGGAGTAGGGAGAGGACGAGGAGGACGAAAAGGAGGAGAAGGAGCAGAGGGAGGAAAAGGAGGATAAGGAGGAGAAGGAGGAGGAGGAAGAGGGGGATGAGAAATGGATGAGGACGGCGAACCGAAGAGCCAGAAGCGCCTTAAATGCATTTCGGAGATCCTCTTGAGGCTTCTTGGGGGTCTCTTGGGAGCCTCTTGGAGGCCTCTTGGGCGCCTCTTGGGGCTGCCTGGGCGCCTCTTGGGGCGCTCTTGGGGCGCTCTTGGGGGCTGTAGGGGCGCTCTTGGGGCCATCTTGGAGGAGATCGATCAAGGAAGGGGGGTTCCCTAATTAGCCTCCCCCCTCAGGAGCTCCAGACATCGCCTCTTGGGGCGCTCTTGGGGCGCTCTTGGAGCGCTCTTAGGTGCTCTTGGGGCCGTCTTGGGGCTCTCTTGGGCCTCTTGTGGGGCCCTCTTGGGCCATCTTGGAGCCATCTTGAGGCCTTGGATGGCCTTCGGAAGCGAAACGGGGAAAAAGCAACACACCATTGATTTTCTTAAGGTTTTGTGACGATTTTGGCCTCTTCGGGGCCTCCTTGGGGAACTCTTTCGCCACTTGGAGCCGTTTTGGGGCCGTCTTTGGGCCTCTTGGAACATCTCGGGAACCATCTTAAGCGATCTGGCGCTATCTTGAGCCATCTTGGAGCTCATCTTGGGCTCGCTGAGGCGCTCTTGAAACCATCTTGGGGCCAAAAGAGCCGTCCGACCGCTCGCGAAACCCTCCGTCCAGGTCCAGGGGAGGGGGTAGGGGGAGGGGTAAACCCCTCCCCAAGGGGGAAGAGGGAGGGGTGGAAGAGGATCTGTTCTAGACCACCTACACCCAGAGGGCTGGTGGGATTTAGGACCCCCGCTCCCGCCCGAGTTTTTTTCGCATTTTATTCAGGAATCGCGCTCTCGCTTAGGACTTCCTTGCAATTTATTGAGGAATCGCTCTCTCGGCGCTCTGGAATCGCGCTCTCGCTGGAGACTTGCTTGCAACTTACTGAAGAATGGCCTTGGGTTGGGATTTCTTGCAATTTGCCCAAGCGCCTCGCTCCCGACACCCAGGCACCCAGGAGTCGCGCCCGTTGTGGCCCCATGTGCATGCCCTTCGTGGCCCCGCTGTCGCCATTAGTGTCTCCCTCACTGTCCTACGTGGCCCAGTTGCTACCCTCAGTGGCCCCACAGTTGCCTTCTGTGGCCCCGCATTATCTGGACTTCGTGGCCCCCGCTCGTTCGCGCTCTTCGTGGCCCCATACGCATGCCCTTCGTGTCCCCGCTGTCGCCCTTCGTGGCCTACTTCGTGCCCTTCGTGGCCCTGCTGTCGTTCTCTGTCGCTCTCGCTTTCGCTCGTCGTCGCCGTCGTCGTCGTCGTCGCCGTCGTCTTCGACGTCGTCGTCGTCGTCGTCGTCGTCGTCGTCGTCGTCGTCGTGGTCTGTCCCCTGTCCTTCCCTCTTGGGGTCGGGTCGACGGTCCGCGGCCGCCCCGCCGATCAGCGCTGCCGCTGGCCAGGCCGACGGTCCGCGGCCGCCCCGCCGCTTGCCGGGGCCCGGCCTGCAGGGAAGAAAGGTATACCGGCCAGAAGGGGTTCGATCGAAGACGAAGGGGGCGGGTATCGAGGGTTTGGGAAATACGCGTTATTGGACACTCGAGCATATGAGGGCGAACAGTCTAAACATAATTGTTGTTGATGTTGTTGTCGTTGTCGTTGTCGTTGTCGTTGTCGTTGTTGTTGTTGTTGTTGTTGTTGTTGTTGTTGTTCTTGTTGCTGTTGTCGTTGTCGTTGTCGTTGCCGTTGCCGTTGTCGTTGTCGTTGTTGTTGTTGTTCTTCTTCTTCTTCTTGAACTCTCATTTCTGAAAAATGATACTTGTTGTTGATCCCCCCTCGCCTGTGCATACTGTTTTTCTCAATCAAAGTGTGCACCTCGACGCTCGCACTCTGTTTTTTGACAGGAAAAGTCTTGGTGCTCAAACTGGGCCCCTGGCCCCCCGGATTACAACAACAACGGCTCCCGCGTGAGACTTCCTCCAAATTTACTCAGGACCCCCGCTCTTGAGATTTCCTAACAATTTACTCAGGATCGGTGCTCCCGCCTGTGACTTCCTCGCAATTTAGTCAGGACCCCCGCTCCCATCTGAGACTTCCTCACAATTTACTCAGGAACGGCGCTCCCGCTTGAGACTTCCTCGCAATTGAATCAAGATTTCTTCGCAATTTAATCAAGACCCCCGCTCCCGCCAGAGAACCCTTCAAATTTAAATCAGGAATTGCGCTCTCGCCTGTAACTTCCACGCGATTTATTCGAACATCGCGCTTTCGACGCTCAGGAAACACGCTGCGCCAAGGACGCCGTTACAATTTACTTAGTAATCGCTTTCTCGCCATACTCAGGCATCCCGCTTGAATGTCCCACCCGCCCGACACGCCCGTCGGGGGATCACCCGCCCGTCGTGGGCTCCCGCCCGGGACCTCCTTCAGGAACGGCGCCTTCGCCTAGGACTTCCTCGAGCGTTCACGCTCCTACCTTCCTGCTCCTCCTCCATCCTCCCTCCTCCCTCCTCTCGCAGGCGATTTTTCTCCCCCAATCCCCGAGTTCCACCCGAAAAAATTGGCCGCTTATACAAGGGGGGGAACCCTGGGGTACACCCCAAGGGGGCTCTTCGGATGCACTCCTATCGAGGATGGACGTCCTTCCATCTTGTATCCCAGGGTCGGGCCCCACATTTCTGGTCCACTCCAGAACACCACGAAGCCTGGGATAGGGGTCGACATATCCCCTGTCATCCTCTCCTCCCTTCTCTCTCTTCCCTCATCCTTACGGCAGCGTGCTTCGCTGCGTTTTCGTCGCGGCCGCTGGGGGGGCAGGCGCCGCGGGCGGTCCGCCCGCCGCCCCCCGAGCAGACCGGCCCGTCTCCAGGGCCGACTCCTCTCACCGGAAAGGACCGACATGCCCCTCCCTTCCGGGGCGCGGCGCCCGTGGCCAAGAGTCGGGAGCGGAAAAGAGGGGGGTGATGACTAGGGGGGGGTGGATATCATGGCGGGGGCCATGATATTTCCCCAGATTTCGTGGCGCCTCTTCTTGTTTCATTACGTCCCTGGCCCCCCCGCTGGGCCGCGCACATGCCGCCGGTCATGATTTGCACCCCCCCCTCTTGGACACCCCCCTCTTGGCCGCTCCCGAAAGAGGGGGGGAGTTACCGCCGTCAGGTCTTGCACCTGGTGCTGCCTCGACAAAGTGGCGGCGTTCACCCGCTGGGCGACCGCGCCCATGGCTCACGGGGCCAAGAGGCGTGTGAGGGTTGTGCCGAAATGGGCATGCGGCGGGCGGGGATCCGCATGCGAACGCGGCCTCCGGGACCTTGGATGGAAGTCCCTACGAGACCACGAAACGCGTGGGGGGCGTGCCGACATGGACATGCGGCGGGCGGAGGAACTGCATGCGAACGTGGCCTCTGGGGCATTCGGTGGAGATCCGTAGCGCGTGACGGGGTTACCGAAATTTACATGCGGTGGATGGAGAACCGCATGCGAACGCAACCTCTGTTGCTTTTGGTGGAGTTCCGTATGAGGCCACGAAGCGTGTCACGGGTGTGCCGAATATGTTGACATGCGGAGGACAGAGGCAGGGATGGACGGAAGGAGAAGCGGGGACTGTCCTTTCACAAAACCGGGACCCTATTCAGCACCTGACTGGTGGGAATCACATTGCTGTGGAGCGCCCTGTTGTGCCGGCTGGCCTCCCGCCCGCCGAAGACCAGGTGAGTCAAAGCGCGGTGGCCGCCCATCGCGCCCAAGGCAGCCCGCCTTTTCACTCGGCCCACGGCAGTTCTGGCAAGGGCGGCCGCCAGCCGCAGCGCGACGGCGCCCGGGCCACCGGGATCGCCCGGCGCACGGGCCGCAGGCAATCCTCCACCGACGTTTCACTGCGGGGAACAGCCAGCCACAGAGGCACCGCGCCAGCATGTAGGCGCCTCCAACACCACGCCAACCAGCTTGCGCCCTCCTTCCGCCGGGTACGTGCAGAAACAATCCGCACCGCTGATCGGCAGGTCCCACCGTCAAGCAGTGGCGAAGCGTCCCGGCTCGCCTAAAAACCTTTTTTGGCTCCTACGAAATGTTCTTAGAACATTTCTGGCTGGGACTGTCTTGTTTTAACACATCGGATTTACGTTCTAAGAACATTGTTTTTGTCCTTAGAAAATTTTTGGGTTCTAAGAACATTTCGTGGTATGACTATAGGAATGCCGGGACGGTCGGTCCCTGCTCAACACCGAACGCAAGAGGGTTGGAACGGCGTGCAGCACGTCAGCCGGCCCGCTGCCGATATGGTTGCGTACCTCCCTGGCAACCCTCCTCCTCCTCCTCCACCTCCTCCACCTCCTCCCTCCTCCTCCTCCTCCTCCTCCTCCTCGTCCTCCTCCTCCTCCCTCCTCCACCTCCTCCTCCTCCTCTCGTCCTCCTCCTCTCTCCTCCTCCCTCCTCCTCCTCCTCCCTCCTCCTCCTCCCTCCTCCTCCTCTCCTCTCCTCCTCCTCCTCCTCCTCCTCCTCCTCCCTCCTCCGCCTCGTCCTCGTCCTCCTCCTCCTCCTCCCTCCCTCCTCCTCCCTCCTCCTCCTCCTCCTCCTCCTCCTCCTCCTCCTCCTTTTCCGACGCTCGACGGGCGGCGCGCCGGCGCCAGCACCGCTTCTCCTCCCACGGGCCACGCGCACAGCTGGCAGTTGTGCTGTCGCCCGCTGTTCTCGTGCCGCCGCCGGGGACGCCCCGAAGCGGCGCCTTTCGTTGTCCTCGGCGCTGCATCTTGCAAACCAATGTCGGGGGAGCGTAAGACCCGGGTTTGCCGGGACTCGGGTTCGCCACCGTTTTTTGACGACCGCGCCTCGGATTTTGACGAGGAGGAGTTTCGTGGGATGTCTGCAGCGGGAGGCCTCGTCAAAATGCAGGCTCGGCCTCGTCATTTTTTTGACGACCTCGTCGGGGATTTCCGAGTCCCCTGTACCCAGGTCTTACGTCCCCCTGACAATGACGAGCCAACAACACACACCCATACCCATGGGGGGATCGGAGAGGGCTATGGGTGCGTGTTGTCGGATGGGGGTCCCCGCTCGAGCGGGAGCGTTCCCCAGGGTCCGTTCGTCAAGCCAAACCGCGTGATGGCGCCGCGTATCTGTCATGGTGGCGCAGACAGGCCCCACGGCGGCCAGTTCACCGCCGCCCGCCCTTTTTTCCAGACGGGATCCCCGGGACCGCGCCACGATGGGGGTCACCTTACCAACCCCTGCTTACACACCTTCCGCGCGGCGCTCGTGGCCGTGGGGCCTGACGAATTCTGGCTCGTCTGACCATTGCGATTTGTCTTTCTCACTCTCTCTCTCTCTTGTCTTGTTCGGTCTCTCCCTCTTTGTAATCTCTTGTTTGTTTTTATCTCACTCTCTCTCTCTCTCTCCTTGTTCTCTCTCTCTCTCTCTCTTTATATCTATGTGTGTATATGTATATGTATGCCTGAATGTATGTAAGCATGCATGCATGCATATATGCATGCATGCATGCATGTGTATATGTATGTATGTATGTATGTATGTATGTATGCATGCATGCATGCATGCATGCATGCATGTATGTATGTATGTATGTATGTATGTATGTATGTATGTTTGTATATATATATATGCATGTGCATGTACATGCATGTACGTATGTATGCATGTATGTGCGTGTGTATGTATGTATGTATTAACTATTGTAATGCTTGTATGCATTTATGCGTTTCCGTACGTACGTGCGTACGTATATGTGCATGCATGTATGTATGCATGCATGCATGTATGCATGTATGTATGTGTGCATGCATGTGCGTATGTATGTATGTATGTATGTATGTATGTATGTATGTATGTATGCATGCATGTATGTATGTATGTATGTATGTATGTAGGTGTGGCTGTATGCATGCATGTATACCTATGTGTGTATGTATGTATGTACGTATGTATGTATGCATGTATGCATGGGTGTGCAGGTATGTTTGTATGCATACATGCATACATGTGTATATGTATGTTTGTATGCATGCATGCATGCATGCATGCATGCATGTATGTATGTATTTATGTATGCGTGCACGCATGTATGCATGTATGCATGTATGCATGTATGGATGCATATATGCATGCATGTATGTATGTTTGTGTATATATATATATATATTGACATATATAGGTATGTATGTTTGTATGCATGCATGCATGCATGCATGTATGCATGCATGCATATATATGCATGCATGCATGTATGTGTGTATGTGTGTATGTGTGTATGTGTGTATGTATGTATGTATGTATGTATGTATGTATGTATGTATGTATGTATGTATGTATGTATGCATTTGTGTACGTATAGGTGTAAGTATGTATATCCGTATGTATGCGCATCTATGTATATATATATACGTGTATATAGGTACATATGTGCATATACACATGCATATATATATGTGTATGTGTATATGTTTTTTTATATATGTAAGCCCCTTCAGTTTTTTGTTCTATATATATATATATCCTTCTCTTTTTCCTTTTTTTCCCTTTGTCTCTTCTCTCAGCTCTCAGTCAGTCTGCCTGCCTGCCTGCCTGCCTGCCTGCCTGCCTGTGTGCCTGTCTGCCTGTCTGTCTGTCTGTCTGTCTGTCTGTCTGTCTGTCTGTCTCTCTCTCTCTCTCTCTCTCTCTCTCTCTCCTTCTATCTCCCTTCGGGGGTGGGGTGGTGGTGGGGGGGGGGTGCAGTCCACAGCACCCAGGGGGCAACCGGCCCCCCCGAGTGCCAACGGGAGGGGCGGAACACGGAGGCGCCCATTGTGGCAGGGACGGCCCGGCATCGGGAAGGGAGGGAGGGAGGGAGAGAGGGAGGGAGGGGGAGTAGGAGGAGGAGGAGGAGGAGGAGGAGGAGGAGGAGGAGAGGAGGGGAGGGAGGGAGGAGGAGGAGGAGGAGAGGAGGAGAGGACGAGGCGGAGGAGGGAGGAGGAGGAGGAGGAGGAGGAGGAGGAGGAGGAGGAGGAGGAGGAGGAGGAGGAGGGGAGGAGAAGGGGAAGAGGAGGAGGAGGAGGAGGAGGAGGATGGGGTCGGGGCTGGGTGCGCTGGGCTGGGCTGGTGGCAGTCGTGGTGGCGGCCGTTGTCGCAGTGGTCGTGGTGGTTGGTGGGCCCGCTGGTAGTGCCCAGTGTGGGGGGCGTGGCGATCGCGGTGGTCGTGGTGATGGTAGGCGCGGTCGTCCAAGTGTTGGCTGTGGTTTTCATGCCAGTGGGCATCGGTCTGGCAGTGGTAGTGGTCGTGTCGGGCACCGCGGCCTCATTGTTTCTTTTGGTTGTTTTTCTCTTGTAGTTTTTTTTTCGTTTATGTCTCTCTCTCTCTACCTCCTCTCTCGCTCTCTCTCTCTCTCTCTTTTTTTGTCTCTCTCTCTCTCTCTCTCTCTCTCTTTCTCTTCATATATAGATATATGTTTCCCTCTCCATGCCTCTTTTTGTTCCCCTTCCCGTCTCTCTGTCTCTCTCTCTCTCTTTTTTTGTTTCTCTCTCTCTCTCTCCCTCTCTCTCTTTCACACCTTCCATTAAACCTGCTTCTTTCTTTTCTGCAGCCTGCCAATTCTGCTGCCGCTTGGCACATCCACCCTCTCCTCCATTCTCCTCCGCAATCTTCTTGCTCCTGTGGCTCTCCCGTCTGCTTCACGGCCGCCAGCAGGAGTGGAAATGCAAGTTCTCCAATGCGATCTATTGTGCGCCGCCGCGCGCGCGCGTGAGTGCTACGAGGGGCTGTGACGAGGGGGAGTTGTCACGTCAGCTTCCCAGCGATTGATGAAACCTTTCCCTGATAATGTATGGTTCTCGCGCCTGGTATGTGAATCACAGCACGACGTTTTATTCCCCCAAGCAGTGCTTGCACTTAAGGAGTCCTACTTCTGTTCTAAGGAACTGGGCTGGTGTGGCGGTCTGGCAGCTATACTGTCGTCGTCACCGCCCCGTTACCGCATCGTCGCCGCCCGTCGTCTGGACCAGTGTGGCGGTTTGGCGGCAATGATGTCACCGTCGCCGCCCCGTCGGTGCCCCGTATAGATTGCACCGCAGAGATTGCACGGCATACTGCACTTCAGAGATTGAACCACGTAGATCGCACCACATGTAGTCTTCTTCCCCAAAGAGTGTATCTCCCCCCCCAGGATTCTCGCGCCCCCGTGGGAGAGTAATTTTCATATGACGTACGCCCCATCGTTCGTTTTCCATGTACCTCCGCGTGCCAGCACGAATGTGCATCATCTTTTCTGTGCCCGACGCCTTGTTGCCATTTGGGCTCAGGCGCCCGGCCGATTTGAGCAACGGTTGGGCGCTGAAGCTGGCCGCTGGGCCTGCGCCCTCGACGCCGCGCGGCGGCGGGTCAGTGAGGAGGGCCCTTGGGTCTGCCCTGGGGGTTGCGGGAGGGGCAGAAACACACAGACACAATTAATCGTCGATTCCCAAGAAAATATGGGAAAATATGGGAAGTGGGGGGGGGGGGGGGGGAAGACAACAACCCAGAAAATATGGGAAACTATGGGGTATCCTTTTATTTGTGTATATTTATTTGTGTGTCCTGGGGCCCCTTCAGGGTTGCGCAACACAGATGGCTAGAGACGCACTGCTTGGGATCTGCACTGGCTGACATTTCTCGCCCAGGAGAACCGTGGCTTCGCTCCCCACTTGTTTGACGCAGCGGGCCCACACGCAGCCTTCACAACGCATGTGCCCTGTGCGCGCGACATGTATCCTTCTCTTCGAAGTCGTACGCTGCAAAGTGAACGGCATGTTGCAAACTTCCCTTGCTTGCTCTCAGATCTCCCGGCGAGGAGAAATGGGATGAGTGGGGAGGGAGGAGTAACGGGAACGACGAGCGGAGAGATGGGGAGGACGAGGACGGGTGTAAACCCAACAATCATTTCCACCACCACCACTATGAGTTGGAGGGGCAGGGGGTTCTCCTCCTCCTCGTCCTCCTCCTCGTCCTCCTCCTCGTCCTCCATCTCCTTCCCCCCTCCGACTTGTGGTGGTGGTGGTGCTGAAAAACAGGCCCATCATTATCAGTTAAAAGACCCAGAGTACTCGGGGATGGACAGAGCCCCCACCCTGACGCGTCGATTCGTGACTTGTCCGTTTTCGGGTCTCGAGAGGGCGCCGCGGCCCTCCTCTTCCAGGCCTTCGCCCGCCAGGTTTGGGCCCGAGGTTGTTTCCACTGAGACACGTTCTGCTAAATGTGGGTCCTGTCCATCCCCGACGGAGGTTTTTTTCGCTGCTGGGGGCGCCTGTCCCAGGGCGGCTGGAAAGTTTATACCCCTACAGTGGCGCGTCAGAGTATATGCTTTCCAGCCGCCCCGGGGCAACGCCCCCGGCGACGGACACGCTTATGTTGTACAGTTCTTCGCCCGCTGAGCGAAAGAGAGGGCTGGGGAGCAGGATTCGCGCGCCCCGTCTTCAGGCAAAGGCGACGTGGAAGAGCAGGTGGGCGCCACGCACCAGGAGGGGCCGCGCACACTCGGGCGTGGAGAGGGAGTGGAGGGAAGGAACGTAGGAGGAAGTTGTCCTCCTCCTCCTCCTCCTCTTTCCCCTCCTCCTTCTTCCCTTCCTCCTCCTCCTCCTCCTCGTCTTGCTCTGTTCCTAATTCTTTCCCCCCCTGCCCCTTTGTCCTTCTCCCCCCCTGCCTCCCCCTTCACAATTACTCAATATGAAAATACTCTCCCTCTTCCCCTGATGGCGTCCGGGTGATGACCGCGCACCCTCCGCGTACTGTTTTTTTACACAGGATTCCCGGGAAATCCCGGGAAACGACTCTCGCTGAGGCGCCGGCGTCATTTTCGGGCCGAACGCCCCCCGCGTATTGTTTGTTACACACAGGATTCCCGGGAAACGGGTTTTCGCCTGCGTTTTTTTTTTTTGTTGTAAAAAAAAACTTTATTGAATCGCTTCGCTCATTCCGCCGGCCCGTGATATGGCATCGCTGGTTTTTGTCTGTGTGTTCGTTGCCCATGTTGCGCTCTTGGGGGCGGGTGTCGTTCGGACGCGTTGCGTGGGGAGTTTTGATGGTGAAGCAGTTCCCTGGGGGTC
>CAUYUJ010017550.1:63402-65902 GCA_963575745.1 Prorocentrum cordatum | reverse complement strand
GTCCTCGCGTTTTCTTGGCCTTCGGGGGGCTGCCTCGTGGCTGGGACGAGGCCCGAGTGCTTCCCTAGGCAGCGAGTGTTGTGAGGGGCCTGGCATCTTTCAGGAAAGGCGGTTCCAGGGGGCCACATGCGAACCCTACCCCTACCCCCCGCGATTTCTGAGGGGGAGGGTGGGGTTCACTCCGCCCGGGAGCTCCCGAGCGAAGTGATCCCCACCCTCCCCCTCAGAACTCGTGGGGGGGTAGGAGTAGGGGGGGTCGCACGTGGCCCCCTACAGGTTTCGCCACCCAGGATGCGACAGCGTTGCCGCCCGCGTGCCGTGCCGTGCCGTGCCGTGCCGTGCCGTGCCGTGCCGTGTCGTGCCGTGCCGTGCGCGCCGTGCCGCGCCGTGCCGTGCCGTGCCGTGCCCCTGCCCTGGTGCAAAGGGCGGGAAAAGCTTTGTGCCGTGCCCGTGCGCCGTGCGCCGTGCGCCGTGCCGTGCCGAGTGGTTCTGGGTGGAGCAGACGTCGTCGTCGCAGGCCATTGTGTTCAGTATCGTTTGACCGACCCCCATCCCCATCCCCATCGCCTTCGACCTGGCATCGCTCGGACGTGTGCATTTTGCCTTCGGGGAGGACCATCGAGGAGCATCCTTGATCATTTGGCGAAAAGCCACGCACAACACCGAAAAACACATAGGGAATGGACGTCCGAGTGATGGCCAGTTGAGCAGACGTCGTCGTCGCATGCCATTCTTGGGGGAACAACAAGTGGCATAAACATAAAAAACTCGGAGGTCCGCGCGGATTTCTCGGATCGGCGCGGGGCCCCCTTCCCTGGCGCGCGGAGCGCGCCAGGGGCATCGCCGGAGGCGCCGCTGGGGGGGCCCCAGCGCCGATCCGAGAAATCCGCGCGGACCTCCGAGTTTTATGTTTATGTCACTTTTTGCTCCCCTAATTATGTTCAGTATCGTTTAACCGACCTCCATCCCCATCCCCATCGCCTTCGAGGCCCCCACCAATTGCCCCCCCCAGTTGGGGATACACCCCTCGAAGCCCGAAGGGGACGGCCTGTATCCCCTGTCTAGGGGGGCAGATCGGCCAGCGGGGCCTCGGCCACGCCCGTGGGGATAGTGATCGGATAAACGGTGCTCATGTGTAATATCGTGCAGCGCTGGCGTGTAGGGTCTCTGTGCCGGTGGAACTTTGGCAGGTCTCATGTCCTGCGGTCGATCTGGGCGATTCCGATGAGTTTCCTTGCCCTGGGACGAGTGAGCTTGTTGGGAAGGCCTGACGTCTGGTGCTGCCGACCCTGAAGGGGGACGACGGCGGCGGCGGCGGCGGCGACGACGACGACGCTGACGCTCTCGAGCCTTTCTTGGGGTTCTCTTGGGAGCCTCTTGGGCTCTGTTGGGGGGCCTCGTGGGGCACTTCTTGGGAAGCTCCGTGGTCATTTGGGAGCTCCAAGAGGCCTCAGATCCGCTCCGAGGCGGCTCCAAGTTGGAGCCGCCTCGGAGCGGATCTGATGCCTCTTGTAGGCATGTGGGGAAATACGCGGCGCCCCGCAACAGCAGATCAGAGTGAGGAGGGTGCCTCGGGGGGGGGGGGGAGGTTCGGGAGGAGGGGGGGTGTGGTGGTGGTCCCCTTGTCCACAGGGGAGGGGCAGGGGGAGGGGTCCAGAGCTCCCCTGTCCACTGGGAGACCCCAGCCTGTCCCCCCTGTCCAGACGGGAGACCCCAGGGCCCTTGTCCAGACGGGAGACACCCCTGTCCAGGCGGGGGGAGGTCACGAACCCCAGGACCCCCCTCCCGTGACCCCCCCCCCCGGGACACCCCCCGGGAGTCCCTTCAATTACGACGTTGCTTGATTTCCGTTTGGCGGGATCGCTTGAGGAGGAGGGCCCAAGGGAAAGAGCAGGAGCGGCGATGGCGACGACGACGACGACGACGACGACGACGACTCGATTTTTTCGAGCCTCGCGCGATCATGTAGGTCCGTAGCTTGCTAGGGTCAAGCCTGTGGCCGAACCATTGCGGACAGTTGTCGTCCAAGAGGTGCCCGAGATCGTGCTGCCATCGCGCGTTCTCACGGATTACATATCGTACCTCTGCTCCAGCTCCTTCTAGGATTATGTGGAATCGATTCCATCTTCCGGCGTCTGCTGCCGCCTCAGCTTGCATGGGAGTTCTTGTTGGACATATTACGTCCCAGCAGCGCTGGAAGGAACGCAGGGAACGCTTGCCAAGCAGAGTTTCTCGATGTGAGTCTGCGACTGTGGAGACCTTCGTCACATACAACGTGCTTTCTAACCATTTGACAGGTGCATTTCTCAAGAGGTGCTCCCCTGCCGATTTAGAATCAAGTGTTCGTATGTGGCGCATACGGGAGAAGCTTGCAGATCCCATTGCACGACGTGCGTTGATCGGCCTACAAGAAGTCAGCCTGGACTGGGGTGGCGAGTTCCATGCCTTCTTTGCTCGACATGGCTATCATGTCGTGTTTGCACCTTACGGGGAAGCTTTC
>CAUYUJ010017550.1:40902-60902 GCA_963575745.1 Prorocentrum cordatum | reverse complement strand
ACAAGGGCTCCCGTTCGATACTTCCTCAAGATGTATTCGCAAAGGCGTTTGCCCACCGAGGTCCTGGCGCGCTGCCCACTGAGGCCCCCAACGCACAACCCACTGAGGCCCAGAGTAAGCCCACAGGGACCGTAGCATGCTGCCCGCAGGCCCTCAGGCACAGCCCACATAGGCGCCACGCGCGCCCACAGAGGCTCCCCTGCGCTGCCCACAGAGGCCCCAGGCGCGCCCATCGAGGGCCCAGCGCGCTGCCCACTGAGGCCCCCGACACAGTACACAGAGGCTCCAGCCCACAGAGGCCCCAAGCGCACCCACAGAGGCCCCAGCGCGCTGTCCAATGAGGCCCTCCGGCACAGCCCACAGAGGCCCAAACCCCCGCCCCAAGCGTGCCCACGGAGGCCCCAACGCGCTGCCCACGGAGGCCCCCCGTTCCACAGAGGCCCACGACACAGCCCACAGAGGCCCCAAGCGCGCCCACAGAGGCCCCAGCCCGCAGAGGCCCCAAGCGCGTCCACAGAGGCTCCCGCGCGCTGCCCACTGAGGCCCCCGACGCAGCCCACAGAGGCCCCAGCGCGCTGCCCACGGAGGCCCCAGCGCGCTGCCCACTGAGGCCCCGACTTCCTACAGAGGCCCCACACGCGCCCGCAGAGGCTCCTGCAGAGGCGTCGAGCGCGCCGAGGCCCCAGCACGCCACCCACTGAAGCCCTCCGGCACAGCCCACAGAGGTCCCAGCGCGCCCACAGAGGCACCAGCCCGCAGATGCCCAAACGCGCCCACAGAGGCTCCAAGCGCGCCCACAGAGGCCCCAGCGAGCTGCCCACGTAGGCCCCAGCCCACAAACACAGGCCCTAAGCGCGCCCACGGAATCTCCAGCACGCTGCCTATTGAGGCCCCCCGACAACGCCCACAGAGGCCCCGCGCGCGCCCACAGGCCCCAGCCCACAGAGGCCCCGAGCGCCCCCACGGAGGCCCCCGCGCGTTGCCCACCGAGGCCTCCGACACAGCCCACAGAGGCCCCAAGTGCGCCCACAGAGGCCTTAGCCCGCAGAGGCCCCAAGCGCGCCCACAGGGGCCCCAGCGCGCTGCCCACAGAGGCCCCCGACGCAGCCCACAGAGGCCCCAGCCCACAGGCCCCAAGCGCGCCCACAGAGGTCCCAGCGCGCTGCCCACTGAGGCCCCCCAACACAGCCCACAGAGGCCCCAAGCGCGCCCACAGAGGCCCTAGCCCGCAGAGGCCCCGAGCGCGCCCACAGAGGCCCCCGCGCGCTGCCCACAGAGGCCCCCGACGCAGCCCACAGAGGCCCCAAACGCGCCCACAGAAGCCTTGGCCCGCAGAGGCCCCAGCGCGCTGCCCACTGGAGCCCCCCGACACAGCCAACAGAGGCCCCACGGGCGCCCACAGAGGCCCTAGCCCAGAGGCCCCAAGCGCGCCCGCAGAGGCCCCAGCGCGCTGCCCACAGAGGCCCCAAGCGCTCCCACAGAGGCCCCAGCCCGCAGATGTCGTAGGAGCGGTGCTCTCGCATGGGACTTCTTCGCAATTCAATTCGCGGATGCCCAGCTGCGACGACAAGGTTCCCGCTCGATATTTCCTCGCGATCTGGGAGTGCCTGGCCAGAGAGGTTCCCGAACTCGGGAACAGCGCTCTCGCTGTGGACATCCGTGCAACTCAGTCAAATTAGTGGGGACGCAGCCGCGATGACAAGGGCTCCCGCTTGATGCTTCCTCGCGATTTGCTCCGAGAGGCCCTCTCGCGTGGTTCATCCTTCTCTTCCCCCGTCCGTCCTCCCTTCCACTGTTTTCGGAGTTGCGCTAAATGTACGCGGCAGGTAAGGAAGAGATACCCCCGAGGGGGTACGGTCGCAGACAAAGAGGGCGGGTATTAAGGGTTTGGGATATACGTGCTGCGTGGCACGCGGTCAAATAAGAGCAACACATCGTACATTGATTGTTGTTGTTGTTGCTGAGGTTGTTGTTGTTGTTGTTATTGTTGTTGTTGTTGCTGTTGCTGTTGGTGTTGTTTTTATTATTGTTATTGTTGTTGCTGTAGTTGTTGTTGTTGTGGTTGTTGTTGTTGTTGTTGTTGTTGTTGGTGTTGGTGTTGCTGTTGTTGTTGTTGTTGTTGTTGTTGTTGTTGTTGTTGTTGTTGTTGTTGTTGTTGTTGTTGTTGGTGTTGGTGTTGTTGTTGTTGTTGTCGTTGTTGTTGTCGTTGTTGTTGTTGTTGTTGTTGTTGCTGGTGCTGTTTGTTTGTTGAACTCTCACTATTGAAGAATAATTACTCTTGACCCCCCCACAGGCGCACATTTTTTTCAATTGAAGTGCCCCTCCCGGCGCTCGCACCCGGTTTTTTATCAGGGAAAGTGTTCGTCCTGAACCTGTGTTGTTGGCCCCCGGGTTATAACAACAACGGCTCCCGCCTGAGACGTCCTCACAATTTAGCCAGGACCCCCGCGCCCGCCTGAGATTTCCTTGCGTTCTATTCAGGAATCGCGCTCTCGCTGGGGACTTCCTTACAATGTATTCAGGAATCGCTCTCCCGGCGCTCTGGAATCGCGCTCTCGCTGGAGACTTGCTTGCAATTTACTCAAGAATAGCGCCCTTGCGTTGGAATTTCCTGAAATTTGCTGCTCCCGACGCCCAGGCACCCAGGAGTAGCGCTCACGCTCAAGACTCCCCCACAGATAATTTACGGATCGGGATCTCGCTACCCTTCGTGGCCCCGTTGCAGCCCTTCGTGACCCCTCGCTGCCCTTCGTGGGACCCGTTGCAGCTTCTCGCGGCCCCGTTGCAGCCTTTCGTGGCCCCCTCGCTGCCCTTCGTGGCCCCGTTGCAGCATTTTGTGGCCCCCTCGCTGCCTTTCGTGGTCCTGCTGCCCTTCGTGGCCCCCTCGCTGCCCTTCGTGGCCCCGTTGCAGCCCTTTGTGGCCCCCTCGCTGCCCTTCGTGGCCCCGTTGCAGCCTTTCGTGGCCCCCTCGCTGCCCTTCGTGGCCCCGTTGCAGCCCTTCGTGGCTTCTCGCTGCCATTCGTGGCCCCATTGCACCCCTTCGTGGCCCCCTCGCTGCCCTTCGTGGCCCCCTCGCTGCCCTTCGTGGCCCCGTTGCAGCCCTTCGTGGCCCCTTCGCTGCCCTTCGTGGCCCTGTTGCAGCCCTTCGTGGCCCCGCTGTCGCCCTTCGTGGCCCCTTCGCTGCCCTTCGTGGCCCCGTTGCTGCCCTCAGTGGCCCTGTCTTTGCTCTCCGCGGCCCAATCTACGTGTGCCCTTCGTGGCCCCCGCTCGTTCGCGCCCGTCGTGCCCCATGTGCATGCCCTTCGTGGCCCCGCTGTCGCCCTTTCTGGCCCCCTTGCTGTCCTACGTGGCCCAGTAGCTACCCTCAGTGGCCCCGTCGTTGCCTTCTGTGGCTCCGCATTATCTGCCCTTCGTGGCCCCCGCTCGTTCGCGCTCTCCGTGGCCCCATACGCATTCCCTTCGTGTCCTCGCTGTCGCCCTTCGTGGCCTACATCGTGCCCTTCGTGGCCCTGCTGTCGTTCTCTTTCTCGCTCTCGCTATCGCTCGTCGTCGTCGTCGTCGTCGACCTCGTCGTCGTCGTCGTCATCGTCGTCGTGGTCGGTCCCCTGTCCGTCCCTCTTGGGATCGGGTTGCCGCCGATCAGCGCTGTCGCTGGCCAGGCCGACGGTCCGCGGCCGCCCCGTCGCTTGCCGGGGCCCGGCCTGCAAGGAAGACAGGTATACCCCCCAAAGGGATACTATCGAAGACGAAGAGGGAGGGTATCGAGGGTTTGGGAAATACGCGTTAACGGACACTCGAGCAGATAAGAGCGAACAGTATTAAGATGATTGTTGTTGTTGTTGTTGCTGTTGTTGTTGTTGTTGTTGTTGTTGTTGTTGTTGTTTGTTGTTGTTGTTGTTGAACATTATTTCTTCTTAAGAATAATTATTGTTGGGACCCCTGGTGCACGACCCCCCCGCCGCGCCTAGGCCGCAGCCTCATTTTCATCATTTTCGTGAGGAAGTCTCAGGCAAAACGGGGGAGTCCGGATCCGGTTGTGTTGTTACGATCGGTTTTCCCTTGCAAAAAATAAGCTAAAGTGGACATTTCTTGTTCTAACATAACCAAACTTCAAGAATCCCTTGCAAAAAATAAGGTAAAGTGGACATTCGCGCGCGCAAGACGAAATCCTTCCAAAACCTTAGTTTTCGTAGCGATTTTAACATAAAAACATCAAAACACCAATGGTTTTTCAACAAAAAAATGTCAAAAGTTCATCCCGCGCGCTCTTGCGGATTCGTAGGAAACCCAACACTTTTTAAACATTTCTGTCAAACGGGCTTTTGCGAGCAACTTTTTCGAACTTCTGCAACAACGGTTGCGCACCTGCCAGGGCCATCATCCCTGTCAAATAATACCATGCGGGACACATTCGTTTTTTCTTCGCGCGCGCACGCCGTCGTCGTCGGCCGCGGGGCCCTGAATAGTAGCCACGGTCGTCCGCATGCCACGAAGTGAAGTGTCCGAACGTCATAGGGCGGGAAGCTGGGTGTGGGTGGTGGCGAAGAGTCGTTTGGAAATTTGGTAGAGCTTGAACCGGCCCCCCCACAAAGTGGGGGTATTGCCCGCCTCCTATGAAAACCCTGGCACTGGTGAGAACGGAGTGTCCCCACGTGCTAGTAATTGTTGTTGTTGTTGTTGCTGTTGTTGGTCTTGTTGTTGTCGTCGTTGTTGTTGTGGTTGTTGTCGCTGTTGTTGTTGTTGTGGTTGTGGTTGTGGTTGTTGTTGTTGTTGCTGCTGCTGTTGTTGTTGTTGTTGTTGTTGTTGTGGTTGCGGTTGTGGTTGTTGTTGTTGTTGTTGTTGTTGTTGTTGGTGGTGGTGGTGGTGGTGGTGGTGGTGGTTGTTGTTGTTGTTGTTGTTGTTGTTGTTGTTGTTGTTCGGTCGAACAGTTCAAACCAGTGCAGAAACCCGCCGCCAGTGCCGTTTTTTTTCGGGGGTGGGGGGGGGTGGGGGGCCAGGCAGCACCCATGGGTCCGACGGCCTCCTTCTCCAGCCCTCTGCCAGGCCGCGCCCCCCCCACCACCATGCCCCACAAGCCTCAGCTTGAAGGAGGGAACAAGTTGTGGAAGTTGATTAGTGGAGAGGAAGCATGCTGCCAAATAATTTCCAGATGCCTAAAGCCTGTTTCAAACATGTTTTAACTATTTAAAAGAACATGTTCGAAACATGTTTAGAACATGCTTTACACATGTTAACTACATGTTTAATTCAATGATAGGATTGTTAGAGTGTCCACTGTCATGGCATCCACAAGGAAAAAGGAGGATACGGGTCAACATGCGGTGGGGGCCCATGCCAAGAAACACCCTGCTTGCCTCCAGGGTGCCCTGGGTTCTTGGGTTCCCACGCCCAAGGTCAGTGGGCGTCCTGGGGTCTCAGGGTTGGATTTCTTGTGGAAGGTTTCTTGTGGACGGGCCTACGCTGTATCAGCGCAGTGGCAGCACTTTCCCGCGAGCCGGCCTGCACGTGTGCCAGTCAGCCAGCCACGGATTTGCGTTCGCGGAGATTCCTCGCCGTTTGGCGCCGCATGTTTGTTTGGTGGTTTGGTGTCCCAGATGCCTTGGGAGCTGCAACCTTGGGTGTTTGAGCCTGCGATGCCCGGTCTTTTGGGGGTGGGGGCTTATCCCAGGGCCCCAGGGCTGATTTTGCGGTTCGCATGGCCGTCTCTGGGCGTCTGTGATGCCGTCTCGGGCTGGTCTTGTAGCGCTTGTGATTCGCATTGGGGTATTCAGCAGAACGTGTTCTTAAGCCCGCCACCTCCTATCAAGTAGCGTGAGCAGTCTTGCCATGCAACGCCGATCAACGATTCCACTCGTGATTGGAAGCATGTGTGCGTTTGGGATGATCGCTTCGCAAAGATCAGTGCGTTTCATAAAACTAGGAGGCGCTC
The DNA here is from genome assembly GCA_963575745.1 of Prorocentrum cordatum. NCBI lineage: Eukaryota > Dinophyceae > Prorocentrales > Prorocentraceae > Prorocentrum > Prorocentrum cordatum. The sequence continues at coordinate 54,973 of CAUYUJ010017550.1, read as the reverse complement.
GCCACACGCTTGTGGCTGCAAGTGCGGTGACGGATAACGACATCTCATTCAGAAGTGCTTATGCGTTACATCATGGTGCCGAGCCTGGCCCACGCACGCTGGACTACATTTGGTTGAGCGACGGGTGTAGCGTGTTGAATTGCCCCGCTCTCGACCCCAATACGCCTCGACCGTCAGCCAGTGAGCCTTCGGATCACCTGATGGTCGAGGCAGTCGTCAAGCTGCCGATGGGAGCGGAGGGGCTGGCGGCACGCCCGCACCCCGAGTCTGTGCCGAGCCCCTCAGCGAATCGTGCCGCGTCGGGAGCGATCTGAGCGAAGAGGCGCCAAGCGGATTGAATCGTTGTAGGGCTCGCGGTCATCGCGCGCAAAAGTCTTGCCGGACGGAGCAGCACATCACCATCGGAGTCACCAGCGGCAGGTGATCCTAGCGTTTGGGGGCACTCCACGGCGGACTCCGCGCTCGAGGCACGCAGGGGGGCCCAGGTGAAGGATGAGAGGAGCACCTCTGGCCCCCCCCCCCCCCTAGCAGGTACAGTGCATAGCAGCAGACAGAGCGCTGTGTAACAGTTTGTCCGCCCAGAGGGCTTGTGTGATATAGTAGTGTAATCAATTCATCACACACGGTCTGAGGCTACGGCCTCTTGCGCCTTGCCCAGAGGGCACGGGCACCCCCGGTGCCTGGATCCGGCGCCTCCGCTCCGCTCCGCTCCGCTCCGCTCCGCTCCTTGCTTTTCGGGCGGGGGGTCCTGGCCCAGGTGAAGGATGAGAGGAGCACCTCTGGCCCCCCCCCTTGCTTCTCGGGCGGGCAGCAATGCGGGGGGGGACCAAAGCTGGGGGTGAGGAGCAGGGCCCTGAAGGGGGCACTTCGGGGGCCCCTCTGGGAGCCACCAGGGGCCCGAAGGGGGGCCCTGAAGCGCCACCCCTTTAAGGGCCCTGTCCTTCACCCCCTACCGTCAAAAACCCTGATAAGGACGCGCGACTTTGCTCAGGGTACCCTTGCGTCCTTGCTCTTCCTTGCTCTTGCGTCCTTGAGGTTTTCGTCGTCCGCCGCCCCCAAAATCCCAACTTCGGCTTCCAAGTGACATAAACATAAAACTCGGTCCGCGCGGATTTCTCGGATGGACCCCCCTCCCTTGCGCGCGGAGCGCGCCAGGGGCGGCGCCGGAGGCGCCGCTGGGGGGCCCCAGCGCCGATCCGAGAAATCCGCGCGGACCTCCGAGTTTTTATGTTTATGCCACTTTTTGTTCCCCTGGAGAAGCCGCCGATCGTTCACGGTTGAACGATCTACGCGGTGTCGATAAGCAACGTCAAGGTCGTCACGACACGAGCTTGCCGTACCCCTACCGCTGCCCTCCGCCCGGTTTCCCCTTTGGTCGGCCTCTTGGGAGGCCCTCGGCGCCACCGCTGGACTCGCTGCGGAATCCTGGTCAGCGCGCGCCCCGGGAGAGGTCTGGGGAGTAGCGGTATCGGGTATCGGTACTTCTCGATTTCCCCAGGCTTCGGCCAGGAAGGCTTCCTGGCTTAGGCCAGGAAGGCTTGCAATCGGAGAAGAAACGGCACAAGCATACACTTTTGGCGGTCCGCGCGGAGTTCTTGGATCGGCGCTGGGACCCCCTGGCGGCGCCTCCAGCGCCGCCCCTGGCGCGCTCCGCGCGCCAGGGAGGGGGGCCCAGCTCAGATCCAAGAAATCCGTGCGGACCGTCGAAAGTTTATGTTTATGCAGCTTCTTCTTCTTCTTCTTCTTCTTCTTATTCTGATCATGCTTCTTCTTCTTCTGCTATATACACCAGTCCAGGGCCCACGATAGGTCTGGCCAGGGCTGGTTGGTGGTGTATTGTTTGGAGCTCTCCTAATCGGCACCGGGAGCGTGCCGGGAGCGCTGTCCTCCGCGAGATTTGCGGGCCTGTCGTTGCTGTCGCGCGCACGTGGCCGAGATTGGACGCGCCCGCGTGCCTGACGGGGGAGCGGGAGTGGCAGCACTCGCAGAGGGGAGCCTGAGTGGCACGAGCCTCAACGCCAGCGCGGACGGGTGGGTGTGCAGGCGGAGTCGAATTCGTGTGTGTGTGTGTGTGTGTGTGTGCGATTTCTGGAGGGTGCGGGTTTCCGCGATCAGGCGCTGATACGTACGGCTCCGCACGGGCACACACTAGGAAGCTGGATGCACATGATGCGGTTTGATTGGGCGGGAGCCTGATGCACAGGTGGCTGCATGTCTTCCCAGAGATCCGATGCCGTGACTTTTTCAATACGGGGTCCGTGGAAGTCTCAACCCATTCCCCAGGACCGACCGGTGTTTCATCCCGAGTCGCTTTTTGACGGCCCCGAGGCCCAGCAAGGGCCCCTGGGGGCCGAAATTAGCGAAAAACCTCCATCTTGATTACAATGCGTTGGATCTCTGGGTTCCCAGCACCCGGCCCTCGCATCGCCGACCCTCCACCAGCCAGCCGGACCTGTGCCCAGCGCGTGGCCTCGGCACGCTCCGCATCGGGATGCGGCCGAGCGTGCTGCTGGCCTTCTGGTAACGGCACGGGGCCGACCGGGGTGTAACTCCTCCTCCTGCTCCTCCTCCTCCTCCCTCTCTTCCTCCTCCTCCTCCTCCTCCTCCTCCTCCTCCCTCTCCTCTTCCCTCTCCTCCTCCTCCTCTTCCCTCTCCTCCTCCTCCTCCTCCTCCTCCTCCTCCTCCTCCTCCTCCTCCAGCAAGCTTGTGGGCGATCATTTTGGGGAGCGCCTGGCGAGAGCTCCCTCGGCCTCGCTCTCGTGCCGAAGCGAGGAGGAGGAGGAGGAGGAGGAGGAGGAGGAGGAGGAGGAGGAGGAAGAGGAGGAGGAGGAGGAGGAGGAGAAGGAGCAGGAGGAGGAGGAGGAGGCGGAGGAGGAGGAGGGGGAGGAGGAGGAGGAGGAGGCTTTGTGTCTTTACGGTTGTTCCCTGGGGCCCCGGCAGAGAATGCCAACGTCATTGGGAACGCGTTTCTTGTTCGTTGTTCCAGCTTCCCGATGGTAGCTGAGGGAGGAGCATCGGTACGGGCACGACAAGATTCGTCGTGATTTTCCTGGACTAGGTTTGTACCAGAGAGCTCTTGCTATCTGTTTGAGGTTTGGGCTAGTAGGTGAGGCCAGACTCGTGGTGTTGCCACAACTCCATTCTTAGGCCTGATTCTGATCAGCCGGGTGCAACCCTTACCGCCGGCCAGATCTTCGTGCTAACAGAATTGCGGTCTTAGGTCCCCCTTCCGAGGCCGAACACCTAGTGGGGTGCTCTTATGTCGCTCTTGGCGATCTTGGAAAGAGCGTGTTCTACCGCTGCTGGCGGAAAACCGGGGGGGGGTCACTACCGGTTCGAACCCCTCCCCCCCCCCCCCTCCGGAAAACCGGGGGGGGTCACTACCGGTTCGAACCCCTCCCCCCCCCCCCCAGTTCATCATGAAAACCGGGGGGTCATTACCGGTTCGAACCCCCCCCCCTCGAAAACCGAGGGGGGGTGCGGACAGTGGTGGGGACGGTGGTGGTGGGGACAGTGGTGAGGGGACAGCGGGACAGTGGTGGGGACAGTGGGACAGTGGTGGGGACGGTAGTGGTGGGGACAATGGTGAGGACAATGGTGGGAACAGGGGGGACAGTGGGACAGTGGTGGGGACGGTGGTGGTGGGGACAGTGGTGTGGGGACAGTGGGAATGTGGTGGAAACAGTAGGACAGTGGAGGGTACAGTGGTGGTGGGGACAGTGGTGAAGGCGGTGGCGAGGACGGCGGTGGGACAATGGGACAGAGGTACAGTGGGGACAGTGGTAGAGACAGGGGGGACAGTGGTGGGAACAGTGGGACAGCTCAGTGGTTCGAACCGGTAGTGACCCTCCCCTCCGGTTTTCGAGGGGGGGGGGGGTTCGAACCAGTAGTGACCCCCCCCGGTTTTCGAGTTCGAGGGGGGGGGGGGTTAGGGGAGGGGAGGGTTTTGCCGGGGGAAGGGGGGGGGGGGAGGGGTTCCAGCAGGGGGGGGGGATTTTCCGGAGGGGGGGGGGGACCCCCGGGTTCCGGAGGAAAAGGGCGGCAATTTTCCACAGTAAAGCGGCGGTGGATCACGCTCTCTCCGATCTTGGGGACTTAACCGCGGAAGCATTTAAGAATCCCCCCCCCCCCCTTCCGGCAAATCGATAACCCTTCCGCACCCTGGAAGCGTTACCTGGCACCAGGAGCCCTCCTCCTCCTCCTCCTCCTCATCCTCCTCCTCCTCCTCTCCTCCACCCACGAACTTCCTCCTGCCCCCTCCTCCTCCTCCTCCTCCTCCTCCTCCTCCTCCTCCTCCTCCTCCTCCTCCTCCTCCCGCGCCCCCCCCTTCCCTCGGGGCCCAAGGCCTGTCAGGGCCCAAGTCACCTGGGGTTTCCCCTCTGGGCCTTCTCCTGAGAAAGGCTCTAGCTTCTCTCTCGTTACCTCGCGCGTTTGATTGGATTGTCTCCGAATGATGTTTTTTACCTAACAGCGAAGACTGATAGGTTTCTAGTGGTCTCAAAAGAGCTCACAGATCACTCCACAGGGGGGTCCGGGCAGGTGTTGGGGCGTTTCTGGGCGGCATGAGCCGGGCTCGTTTTCCACCAACAGTCACACACTTCGTGCTCTTCGCCTTCCCAGAACTCCATTCCCAGGCCACATTCTGGGGGGCCGGATGCAACAGTCACACACAAAGTGCTCTTCGACATCCCAGAACGCCATTCCCGGGCCACATTCTGGGGGGCCGGATGCAACAGTCACACACTTCGTGCTCTTCGAGTTCCCAGAACGCCATTCCCGGGCCACATTTTGGATGCCCGGAGCCAACTGTAGGCCACTTCGTGCTCTTCTATTTCCCAGAACTCCATTCCCGGGCCACATTTTGAATGCCCGGAGCCAACTGTAGGCCACTTCGTGCTCTTCGAGTTCCCAGAACTCCATTCCCGGGCCACATTTTGAATGCCCGGAGCCAACTGTAGGCCACTTCGTGCTCTTCGAGTTCCCAGAACTCCATTCCCGGGCCACATTTTGAATGCCCGTAGCCAACTGTAGGCAACTTCGTGCTCTTCGACTTCCCAGAACTCCCATTCCTGGGCCACATTTTCAGCAGGGGCAAGAGCACGACGAGGAGGAGGACGAGCAAGACCAGGAGGACGAGGACGAGCAGGAGCAGGACGAGGAGCAGGAGGAGCAGGAGAAGAAGGACGAGCAGGAGGAGGAGGAGGACGAGCAGGAGGAGGAGGACAACCAGGAGGAGGAGGACGACCAGGAGGAGGAGGAGGAGGAGGAGGAGGAGGGAGGGAGGAGGATGGAAGAGGAGGGGAGGAGGAGGAGGGAGAGGAGAGGAGGAGGAGACGAGGAGGAGGGAGGGAGGGAGGGGGGGGAGAGTACCAGGAGGAGGAGAACGAGGACCACCAGGAGGAGGAGGAGGAGGAGGAGGAGGAGGAGGAGGAGGAGAGAACACCACGAGGAGGAGGACGAGCAAGACGAGGAGGACGAGAACGAGGACGACCAGGAAGAGGAGGAGGAGGAGGAGGAGGAGGGGAGGGGGAGGACTACCAGGAGGAGGAGGAGGAGGAGGAGGAGGAGGAGGAGGAGGAAGAGGAGGAGGAGGACGAGGAGGAGGAGGAGGAGGAGGAGGAGGAGGACATTGCCGGGCAACATTTTGAATAGCCAGACGCTTCATATTCCTTCCGCCACAGCTGTGTTTGGTTCAGGACTTGCTAGTGACACTGCAGTCCTCTGCATTCAATTGGCCACTACATTCATTCACTGCAGTCCACTGAGTTTTGATTGCAATGGCGTTCCCCTGGCCGTACCCCCATGTCCAACGTTCATCCGCAGCCTCTGCTCCGCGAGGCTCGTCCGAAGTGTCGCCGCCTCGCGGTGCTTCTCAGCCTGCGCCGCCTCGCGGTGCTTCTCAGCCTGCGGAGGAAGGTGGACAGACGCCTGGTTCTGGCGCTGTGCAGCCTGCGTCTTTCACGGTCGCCTCGTTCAATTTCGGGTTCGAGCAGGGCATGATGACTGGTAAGCAGGCGGCCACTCACTGCGCTAACTTCGGAAGGTTGTGCGCCAAGATAGTGGAGACCGCTGATGCTGATATGGTCTGTGGCTGCGAGGTCGGTGCGTTCCGTGAAGGCTTTCGCCGAGCAGGGATCAACGTGACAGACATCCTCAGTAAGCCTTTCGGTGATGGCATTCGCTTCTTGGAGGTCGACAACTACTTGACTCTCTGGGGGTTCCGCGGTGCTTCTCAGCCTGCGGAACTGACTCTGTGCGAAGACAGCAAAGTTTACAGGCCTCCTAGCGGCCGAGATATTGATGCTGTTATTTCACATTTTGAGGTGAACAAACCAGGCCATGACAAGTTCCACGTGGTGATCGCCAACATGCACATCGTGTGCGGCAAGAAACCGCCGAGCATCCAGACTCGAAAGCGGACAGTTCGCCATCTCCGCTTGCACCTGGACGGCCTGGCCAAGATTCTTGAGAATCTAAACGAGGCAGTCGTTGTGCTTGTAGTCGGCGACGACAACCTCACTTTCCAGGAGGCGCGGGAGGCTTACCAGCGCGAGCAGAACGACGAGAAGGTATGGGAGGTCCATGCCACTCCGGCCGACCTCAAAGGCGACCACGTCGCGGTCTGCGGAGCAGTCGCCCGTTTCTGCTCCATTGCCGTTGGCGCGTCTTTTACGGATCGTGGCATGCGCAACGACGCACACGATGCGGTGGCGGTTGTGCTCACTCTCCCTGGTGCTATTCAGCCTGGGGAGAGCAAGAGGCGGAAAATTGTCGTCGAAAACGTCTCCGACGCCGACGTCAGCGTACAGGCGGACCGCGAGTCTTCTGTGCATTGGGATCGGTCGCCGAGTTCTGCTCCTCCGCTTTCACCGACTTCACCGGGTGATCCCGACTACGTCGAGGATGTCGTTCAGAATCGCGCGGACGACTTGCACAGGGAGCTGAGGCAGCTTTGGGACGACAGGTACGACGAGGAGTACGATCCGAAAGTCCTCCATCATCTCAGTCTCTTGCTTTTCAAAAAGAGGAAGTCCACGGAGCCAGCGGACACTGATCCAGCTGGCGCTCCTCAGCCTGGCTCGGAATATGACACGGCCTTTGCGTCTCAGGAGGAGACTGGCCGAGCCATTCTCTCTGTCCTTAAGCTTCGACATGACTTTCTGCGGAGCAAGAACATCGACGACATGCGCTACGTTCTCACGGAGCCTGAGCGCCAGGAATTGGTCAGAGTAGCTCGCGACCAGTACGAGCAGTCGCGGCAGCAGCGTGCGCTTCAGGAACGGGATATCGAAAAGGGAAAAGCGAAAGGCAAGTCTGCGCCACAAGGGGGCCATGCGGTTCCGCAGGGTCCGAACAAAGGGCCAGGCGGTAAGAAAGGTTCTCACGGTGCTTCTCAGCCTGCGGGAAAAGGTGGCCAGGCCAAGGGTGCAGGTCTGGGTAGCGTCGCCAAGTTTGTGAAAGACCAGAAGCGTAAGCGGTGGCATCGCCATTTGCAACGTGTGGCCGGTACTAAACAGATCTGGGAGGTGCTGGCCTTCTCAGGGCGCTTCGACGTTGATTGGTTAACGCAAGCGTTGCAAGCTGATCACAGTGAGGGCCGTGATGCAGCAGTTCCCGAGGAAGCTCTGCGGCAACAGCGGCGCCGGCTGCACCACCAGAAGGCCGAGGCCATCGCGCGCTACAACGAGGGGGGAGCGGCTTTCCCTATATCTGTCTGCCCAGGCTGGCCAGGCAAAGCCGAACTTCACGCGCAGGCAGCAGGACGTGTTGCAGATGTTTGAGAGCGGAGCGCTGCTTCAAATCCGCAACCAAGCGATTCTGGCGTGCGGGCACGGCCGTCTGTTCAGGGGCGATGGCGACTACCTGGACATCGGCGGCAGCACGGGCGGTGGCTCCAGGCGCATCATCGATTCTTGGCAGCCGCCGGACTGGCGTGACTTCCTCCAAGACGATCAGGACATCTGAGTTTTGCAAGTCTCTCTGCCCGCGGTGCTTCTCAGCCTGCGGTCTGCCGCTCTCCAGCTGCGGTCTCGAGCAGTAGTGTTCGAAAGCATGCGAGTTCCTGCGGTGCTTCTCAGCCTGCAGGTTTCGCAGCCTGCGCTCTGCAGTACAAGTGCTTTTCAGCATGCGACATCCTGCGGTGCTTCTCAGCCTGCAGGGTTCGCAACGTGCGGTTTGCAATGCATTCCTTTTCAGTATGCGAGTTCCTGCGGTGTTTCTCAGGCTGCAGGGCTCCGAGGCTCTTCGCTTCGATGCCATTGTTTTCAGACACCGTAGCTCCGTTCCGTAAACGTCTTCCAAGAGCCGCTCGCAACCTTTTGCAGCTGGCTGTCTGCACGCTTCGCCGGCTTTTGCTGCGCGGACACTTTTCACACACACGTCAGCGCCGTTTGTAGGCGTCAGAAAAACATGTAGACATTCACGAAGGGCTCAGTCTGTATATCGTCACATCATTACATACGCAGTCGTCGAACACATCGGTGTACATTCAGCGCTTTGTCCTTCTAGCTGGGTTGCTTCGTGCTGAGGCTGAGGCTGATGCAGGCTGAGGCTGAGGCAGGCTGAGGCTGAGGCCGAGGCTGACGGCAGACTGAGGCTGAGGCTGAAGCAGGCTGAGGCTGAGGCAGAGGCAGGCTGAGGCTGAGGCTGAAGCTGAGGCAGGCTGATGCTGAGGCAGGCTGAGGCTGAGGCTGAGGCTGATGCAGGCTGAGGTTGAGGCAGTCTGAGGCTGAGGCCGAAGCTGAAGGCAGACTGATGCTGAGGATGAAGCAGGCTGAGGCTGAGGCTGAGGCAGGCTGAGGCTGAGGCAGGCTGAGGCTGAGGCTGAGGCAGGCTGAGGCTGAGGCTGTGACTGCGACTGCCGTTGCCACTGCGACTGTCATCGCGAATGCGACTACGACTGCGAGAACAGCAGAACTCTACAACTGGATTCTCATGTGAATCTTAAGGGGAATGCTTCCAGATATGCTCCTACACATCGCTGTTAGGTTGCTTTGCCGGGATAATTTGGCGTGTCCGGGTGCTAAGAACGCCACGGTGCGGGGCGGAGGGATACCCTCTCCTGGACCTCACCCTAGGACGGCCGACGAACATCAATTTCTCGAAGGGTTTTGAAAGAGAAATCTCTTCCAAAAGGCCAGCAGATCAGAAGCTCCCTTTTTTGGGAATCCTTGGGAACCCTTCAGCTCCTGCATCAGCATCAGCATCAGCATTAGCATCAGCTCCTGCAGGAGCACTGGGCCCTTGCAGTGCCCAGGAGACGCCTTCCTTCATGATCCCCCATCTTCCCTCAGGGGCCAGGGCCTCTCAGGGCCCAAGGGGTTCGTAATATTCTTCCGAGGCCTTCGGCCGATCCGTCTGAAAGCTCCCTCTCCCTCGGGGCCCAGGGCTTCTCAGGGCTCAAGTCACCTGGGGCTCCTAAGCAGCGGCCTGTAAGCAGGCTCTCAAGCAGGCCTCTAAGCAGCGAGCGAGCGACATCCTGAGTCTTTCATGAGAGCCACGCAGATTTGAATTTCGAATTTCGATTGTGGCCCAGGGGCCAGGCCTCCGCGAATTTGTTTTGTGTCCGGGTGCTAAACCTATCGTTCGGTTATTTCGGCCCCTCGGAATATCGAATACAAATGCGGTGCTAAGATATCGTCGGGGGGTTTCTTAAATGCTTCCTCGGGTTACATGTGGAGCACTTGAAGCTGCATCAGGCCAACAACTCTAGGATCACACAGAAGCAATAATTGCCGTGATCAGATATTGCGTCAGTGCACGTGCTCGCATCCGCGTTCGAGGTCGAGGCTCTGATACCGAAGGCCTGCGGTGGCCAGTGAGTGTGCTCTTACCCCCTCTTTTAACCTCCCAGCTTGGATCATAACCTCTCCGCTTGGGCCATGGCCCATGCTCTGTCGAAAGAAGGATAGCCTCGATGAATCACTGCATCGCTATGGGCTTTTACTGAGTGCAGCAGCGTTTGCTGCAACTCGGTTGTCCACTGCCCCCCCGGTCGCATCCCGATCTCGAGCGCGAGGACTGGCTCCTGCACTGCGTCTCCCTGCCCTGGAAGGCGCTGCCCAGCCTGGGGCCGCCTGAGGCTGAGGGAGGATGGGTGCTCAGGTGTGTCGGCGTGTGGGCGGGTAGGTGAGGAGCAGGAGGTGCAGGAGCACGAGGAAGAAGGGGAGGGAGAGGGAGAGGAAGAGGAGGAAGAGAGGGAGCGGGAAGAGGAGGATGGGCAGGACTGCCAGGAGGAGGACGACGATGAGGAGGAGATGCTGCGGTGGTCGTGTTCCAGGGGGGTGCAGGAGCAGGTGCCAGTGGAGGAGGACACCTAATGCCACGATAGGGCGATGGAGGGCCAGGGATGCGAAGGAGGAGGAGGAGGAGGACGAGGACGAGGACGAGGAGGAGGAGGAGGAGGAGAACGCGTTGCCCGCGGTTCTCCGCCGGGACATTGGCTGCTCTGTTTTGGCAATGCTTTGACGAGTTTCATACATGTACGTTTGACGGAGTCAGCTTCAAGGTTGTTGTGTGCGTTACCGCGTGCAGCACTTTTAGTATCATGGGTAGCTATTCTACCGCCTGCAATGAGCACTACTAATCAGCTCATCCTCGGCATCCATAGCGTGGGACTCATCTCTGTGTTTTTTTCCGTTCAGATCGCGATCCGTCGCCCGACTTGTCACCCCCCGAAACGGTCCTGGTGGCACTTGGGTCCAAACATGTGGCTTGGTTTTGCTGCCAGTGGGCTTGATCCGGGTCTTGAGGTCATCCGAGTCAGAATAAAACCTTGGGAGAGGTCTGAGGAGTGACGGTATTGATCCCGATTGGTTTCTCCAGGTCAGGGGATACCCAGACACGATCCTCCGCGAGGTGCCGCAGGTGCAGATCGTCGAAAGAGTCGTGGAGATGCACGTGCATGTTCTCCCGTTATTGCCGTCTGTGAGAGAGTGAAAGGGAGGCCCGCATGCAGGCTCTTGACTGCGCGGCCATCGTCTGTGACCAGGGCTACCGCGCATCCAGCAGGGGTGGCTTCAACTCCCGTCCGAGAAAAGCTTGCTCCCCCCTTCTTCGATGGACTTTCGGACCATTCGGCCAAGCTCGGCCTCCACAGCATCTTCACGATGGCTGCACGCCCAAGCTCGATGTCGGGGAGAGTGCGTTTGCCCACAGAACGGGCAGCGTGTGCATAGCCGAAACCCTCTTTTCCGCCCCTCTTTTTCCTTCCTCCTCCCAATCCCCTCTCTCTCCCTAGCCCTCCTTATTTTTGTTTCTCCTTCCTCCTCTTTCCCTTTCCGTTCCCTTCCTCCTCGCCTCTATCCGCCGACGTTCTCCTCCCCTCCTCCCATGCCCCTGCTCCTGAAACCCCAGCTCCTCCCCCCCCCTTTTTGCTTCCCGCCCCCCTCCCCCGCCCTCTCGCCCGCCTCCCCTCCCTCCTGCCCTTCCCCCCCCCCCTCATCCTCCTCGCCTCCCTTTCTCCCCTGCTCCCTGTCCGCCGACGCCCTTTCCCCCCCGCCCTTTCCCCCCGCCCTTTCCCGGCCGCCCCCCCACCCTCGCCCCGACGTCCTCCGCCGGCAGCGGCCGCCAGGTGCTCTTCGCCTGTGTGCCTCCGGCGTGGCTCCGCCCGCGCGCGCGGCGGGGGGCGGCCCCCCCGTGGCTGCTGCCGCGGGCGCAAGAGGGGGGGGGGGTCCTGGGTCCTGCTGCCGCTGCTCCTCCCTCCCCCCCCCTTCTTCTCCCTCCTCCCGCCCCCCTCCTCCTCCTCCTCCTCCTCCTCCTCCGCCTCCTCCTCCTCCTCCTCCGCCTCCTCCTCCTCCTCCTCCTCCTCCTGGGTGGCGGCGTGTCGTTAGGGCGGTCTGCGCGCTGGGCGCGCCGACGGTCCCCCCCCCCCCTGTGCGGTGCCGAACCCTGGGCGCTTCGACCGGTAACGCTCAGGAGGGAAAGAAACACACAGACACAATTAATCCTCGATTCCCCAGAAAATATGGGAAAATATGGGAAGTGGGAGGGAAGACAAAAACCCAGAAACTATGAGTTTTTTTTTTTTTTTTTTTTTTTTTTTTTTTTTTTTTTTTTTTTTTTTTTTTTTTTTTTTTTTTTTTTTTTTTTTTTTTTTTTTTTTTTTTTTAAAAAAAAAAATTGTGTGTATTTATTTGTGTGTTCCAGTTCCCCTTCAAACGCGCGTCGAGGGCGGGTCGTTTTCAACACGGTGTTCTCGCTTTGGCGCCGAGCGCGGTCGCCATGCGAATTTCTAGCGGCCGCGCGGGGCGGGGAAGCGGTGGCGGCCTCAAAATGGGACTTTCTCCGCTCCTGCGCAGGGGGCTCTCGCTTGATGTGTCCTGTCATCTTATCACCGGACGTTGGCTCTTATGCACAATCCTCGGGCCGGTGGATGCTGATGCTTTTTCGGACTTGGGCTCTCGCTTGAGGGTTTTGCCCCATCGATTCACTAACACGACGACATTCCATACTTGTTGCATACACCAGTCACCTGCCTAGTCAGGGATGGGTGGCTGCCGAAAGTAGGGAAAGTGGCAGATCACTGTCAGCAATGACCCCGCCAACTATTCTGTCACCTCCGACCACATGCTGGCTACTGGACCCGTGGTACGGGCCCCTCCGACTCCGAGGAGCACCAGTATTACCACCACCCGTCCTCGCTAGGGTCACTACGCCGACGATGTCGCAGCTCCCCCCCGCGGAGCGCCACGCCCCCACACTCTGACCAGTGTTTTCTCCATGCGACCGAACTTCTACAAGTCAGCTGCCTGACACCGTTCACGCTCTCCGAGCACCCTAACCGACCCAGCCTACTCAATCACTGCCATCCCTGGCAGAAGCAGCGCCAGCTGACCGTTCCAACGACACAGCGGCGACTCAAGATACTGACCGCTCCAGCGTCCGACGGCGGCAGCAGATGGCAGCGACTTCCTCGGACACGGTGAGCCTCGACCTCATCTTCGACCCGACTCCCAGGACCTGGCCGACCACTCCTTCCCCCACTGATCCACGGAAGCGGGGGAGGGTGGGAGCCGGGCTGGACGAGGTCGGGACTGCGGATGGGGCCGCGGCGGGCACGGCCCACTTTGGTGCACGCCCTTCTGAGACCAGTGCCGGTCTCTGGGTCCCCAGAAGGTGGTGCTCGTCACCAAGGCGCCCGCGTGCCACCGCGGCGCACAGTAATTCAGAGCCATGCCGAGGGAACCTTCCCCTCCCCCTATGGGGGTGGGGGCCCCGCTCGGGCCACCCCTCCACCTGCCTGCCCACTTTGACGTGTCTGCTTTCCACCACAATCACCATTAGTTGGAGGGGGAGGGGGTCTTCCTCCTCCTCCTCCTCCTCTTCGTCCTCGTCCTCCTCCTCCTCCTCGTCCTCTTCCTCCTTCCCCCCATCCAACAACTTATGGTGGTGGTGGTGGTTGTGGAAAACAGGCCCATCACACTTGCTCCGTCTCTGCCCCCGCGTCCGCCGCTGCGCCGCCGCCCGCGCCGCTCTGTATCTTGGAAGCGCCCATCAGCGCCCTGTTGCCCTACCTTCCCTCTCCCCCACGCCGCCCCTTCCGCCGTGTCTCCGCGCGGCGCGCTGCCTGTGAGCACACGGAGCTTCTCTCTCTCTCCCTCCCTCTCGGTCTCTGGCTGGAAGAGGAGAGAGGCGGGAGGAGGAGGAGGAGGAGGAGGGAGGAGGAGGATTTGTAGTATTATTATTCGTATTACTATTATTCTTATTAGTATTATTATTATTAGTAGTAGTAGTAGTAGTCGTAGTCGTAGTCGTAGTAGTAGTAGTAGTAGTAGTAGTAGTAGTAGTAGTAGTAGTAGTAGTAGTAGTAGTAGTAGGAGTAGGAGTAGGAGTAGTAGTAGGAGTAGGAGTAGTACTGGTACTGGTACTGGTAGTAGTAGTAGTGGTAGTAGTAGTAGTAGTAGTAGTAGTAGTAGTAGTAGTAGTAGTAGTAGTAATCGTAGTGGTAATAGTAGTAGTAGTAATAGTAGTAGTAGTAGTAGTAGTAGTAGTAGTAGTAGTAGCAGTAGTCGTAGTCGTTGTAGTGGTAGTAGTAGTAGTAGTAGTAGTAGTATTAGTAGTCGTAGTAGTA
>CAUYUJ010017550.1:15000-40802 GCA_963575745.1 Prorocentrum cordatum | reverse complement strand
AGTAGTCGTAATCATAGTCGCAGTCGTAGTAGGCGTAGTAGGCGTAGTAGTCGTAGTAGTCGTAGTAGTTGTAGTAGTCGTCGTAGCCGTCGTAGTTGTAGTAGGTGTAGCCGGAGGAGGAGGGGGAGGAGGAGAGAAAAGAGGAAGAGGAGACGGAGGAGGAGGAGTAGGCGGAGGAGGAGGAGGAGGAGGAGGAGGAGGAGGAGGAAGAAGAGGAGGAGCAGCAGGAAAAGAAACGGGAGGAGGGAGGAGGGGGGATTGAAGTGGGCGCGCATGGGATGGGGGGGAGGCCGATTCGGGAGGGCTTGGGGGGGAGGGCAGACATCATGGCGCGGGAGGATGCAGAGGGGGGGGGTCGCGGGCCGTGGCGGAGGAGCTTCTGTGGCGGCAAAGTCGCGTTCGCCGTCGCCTTGGTCATGATCGGCGCCCTCACCGCCGTGGCGGCTCAGCCGCCCCCGCTCGCCTGAGGGAGAGGGGCGGACGACCCCATCCATTTCCTGTGCGCTGAGCATTCCCCTGTCCGCTGGCGGTTGTCCAAGCAGACCTGGACCCCCAGGGTGGCCCCGTCGTGGGATTTGTAGTCCGCACGGTGATGTGTATACATTGGGGGAGGAAGATACAGACGATAGGAGCAGCTGAAGGAGGATGATCAGGAGGTGGAGGAGACGGATGTGGTGCATGCCCATGGGGGTGATCAGGAGGAGTACGTGTACTGAAGGGGAGCAGGATGAACAGGAGGAGCCCGTTTCTTTATTGCTTGGGGCATGACGGGCGTCATGGCCCCCGCCTCCCCCCCCCCTATGACGTAACGCTCCCCCCCCCAGTGCGCTCCGGGCACTGCCGCCGTGCGCGTTGGGATCCGCGTAGGTGTCCGCGTAGGAATCCGCATAGGTGTCTGGTCCGCAGGCGTCGTCGTCGTCGTCGTCGTCGTCGTCGTCGTCGTCGTCGTCGTCGTCGTCGTCGTCGTCGTCGTCCGTCGTCGTCGCTCGTGGTTCGTCGCTCGTCGCTCATCGTCGTCGTGCGCGCGGACGCGGCTGGAACCTGTTTTTAAGTTCGGGCCGATGACGGCAATCATCTGGGGGGGAGGGGGTCGATGACGTCACGTTTCGCGCCGGCGGCGTCTGGGAATGCTTAGGAATGACGGAGGACGGGTAGCACGAACATGTAGGTGGCGATCTGTTCCACAACGCGTGTGTACATCACACTGCCCGCGTGCACCACAACGCCTGTGTACACCACGCCGCCCATGTACACCACAGCAGCCGCGTGCAACACAGCGTCAGTTTGTGCCACCGTGCCTGCGGGCACAGCAGCTCTTGTGTACCACAGCGCTTCCGTACACCGCATCAGCCGTGCGCAACACAGCACCAGTGTACACCACAATGTTGCGTGCATTGCAGTGCCTGTGTACGCCACGGCGCGCGTGTGCACCACATCAGCCGTGTGCAACACAGCACCATTGTTGAGCACAGAATTTCAGAAGGAATCCTTGTGACAAAATGGAGCGCGTGTGGATTCCAGAGAAAAGAATGGAAAACAAATCCTCATGGACGAAGGCGCGCCGCTGGAATCTAAGAGTCCCCCCGAGTCCGCCCGCATCACCCTAACTCCCATTTGCGTCCAGGAGGCCATCTAAACTGGCCGTCCGAGAACCAAGTGGATCGATTCAATCGACCATTCTGCGGTGCACGCTGAGATGCACACGTGCGTTGTAACGCCAAACCGCACGACAGGGGGTAACAAGGAGGAAAAGGAGGAAAAGGAGGAAAAGGAGGAAAAGGAGGAAAAGGAGGAGGAGGAGGAGGACGAGGAGGAGGAGGAGGAGGAGGAGGAGGAGGAAGAGGAGGAGGAGGAGGAGGAGGAAGAGGAGCAGGAGGAGGAGGAGGAGGTGGAGGTGGAGGAGGAAGGATGAGGGAAAAACGTCGCATTCGATTATCAGAACTTTCCTGGTGTGGCGTTTAGTTGTCCGCAACAGATCCTGACGTACATGCTTCTTCTATCTGTCCTATGCTCGCAGGCACTGCGGTGTACACCAGCGCTGCGTTGCACGCGGATGCTGAGGTGTAGAGGCGCTGTGGCGTGCACAGGCGCTGCGGTGCAAGCAAGCACAGTGGTGTACACAGGCGTTGTGTTGCACATGGCTGCTGCGGCGTATGTACACCAGCGCTGTAGTGCTCCCAAAAATTGTGGTATACACGGGAGGTGCGTTGCACACGGCTGTTGCGGTGTACGCAGGCGTTGTGGTGCACACGCGCGGTGTGGTGCACGCGAGCGTTGTGGTGTACACAGGCGCAATGGGCAGATCGCCACCTTACATGCTGCTCGCGCCGTCGTCGTCGCTCGTCGCTCGTCGCTCGTCGCGTCGTGCGCGCGGGCGCGGCTGTGGTGCCGGAGCCACACGGCGGGGGGGGGGCGTCACGTCATACCCTCCCCCGCCCTCCCCCCCCCCCCCATGACGCCCGTCATCGCCGAACATAAAGAAACGCGCTCCGCTCGAGCAGGAGCAGGATCAGCGGGAGGCGCAGGGGGACCAGGGGAAGGCGGATGATGGGACAGGAAGTGGGCGGTAGCGGCGAGGAATGCCTCGTCGCCATACGTGCCGTTCAGCTGGGGCGAGACCGCGCTCCAGGTCGAACGACGGGAGCACACCGCGGATCCAGACATGGGGTCAGCGCTGCAGCGGAACACCGTTCCGAAAACATGACACCGTTCCAGTTAAACATCAAACTTTATAATCGTGTGGGTAAAACGCGCGTGGGAGAAGCGGTGTCCCAACCCGCACCGCATCCAGGGAGAGCGATTTTCAGTATTTGTATTCTAGACGCTTCGCGTAACCCCACCAGTCCATCCATTAATGATGCCCGAGCGAGTTGCCCTGATCAGGGATGTGCAGGAGCATGCGACGGAACATAATGGAGGGGAGTAGGGCGGATGGATGAGAGAGAAGGGAGTAGGGAGGCGGGAGGAGGCATAGGAGTAGGAGTAGGAGTGGGAGTAGGAGCAGGAGTAGGCGGAGGAGTAGGAGTAGGAGTCGGAATAGGAGTATGAGTAGGATTAAGAGTAGGAGTAGGACATGGAGTCGTATGGGGAAGGAGGATGAGGAGGCGGACGATGAGGAAGAGAATGATGATGCTGTTGATGACGACGCTGCTGCTGCTGATGATGGCTCTGCCGATGATGATGACGATGATGATGATGATGATGATGATGATGATGATGATGATGCTGGTGATGATGATGATGACGATGCTGATGATGATGATGAAGAAGATGAAGATGATGATGATGAGGATGATGATGCTGATGATGATGCTGATGCTGATGCTGATGATGATGACGATGATGATGCTGCTGCCGATGATGAGGATGCTGATTCTGCTGCTGGTGATGATGATGATGATGCTGCTGATTCTGCTGCTGATGTTGCCGACGATGCGGATGATGTTGATGATGCTGCTGCTGATCATGCTGCTGCTGCTTATGATGATGATGATGATGATGATGATGATGATGATGATGATGATGATGATGATGATGATGATGATGATGATGATGATGACGATGCTGATTTGATGCTGACTATGCTGATGATGCTGCTGCTGATAGCGATGCTTATGCGGATGCCGATTATGATGATGATGCTGATGCAGCTGCTGATGTTGAAGAGGAAGGTGATGCTGATGATGATGATGATGATGATGCTGATGATGATGGTGATGATGCTGATGATGGTTATTCTGATGCTGATGGTGGTGATTCTGATGATGCTGATGCTGGTGATGATGCTGATGTTGCCGATGATGCGGATGATGTTGATGATGTTGCTGCTAATGATGATGCTGCTGCTTATGGTTATGATGCTGCTGCTGATACTGCGAATGCTGATGATACTGTGGCTGATGATGATGCTGCTGATGATGATGCTGCTGATGATGCCGGTGCGGACGATGATGATCATGGTGATGCTGCCGATGATGATGATGATGATGATGATGGTGATGATGATGATGATGCTGATGATGATGATGCTGATGCTGATGCTGATGATGATGTTGATGATGCTGATGCTGATGATGAGGATGCCGATGCTGATGATGTTGATGATGCTGATGATGCTGATGATGATGATGCTGATGCTGCTGATGATGATGCTGATGCCGATTATGATGATGTTGATGATGATGCTGCTGTTGATGATAATAATTATCATACTGCGGATGATGCTGATGCTGATGATGCTAATGTTGCTGCTGCTGATGGTGGTGATGAGGATGATGATAGTGATGTTGACGATGATGAGGATGATGAGGAAGCTGATGCTGGTGATGATGCAGATGCTGATGCTGATTATGGTGATGCCGCTGATGATGATGATGATGCTGATGATGATGATGATGCTGATGATGACGATGATGCTGAGGCTGCTGCTGCTGATGATGATGCTGATGCCGCTGATGATGATGATGCTGATGTTGATGATAGTTCTGCTGCTGATGATGATGATGAGGATGATGATGCTGATGCGGATGATGATGCTGCTGTTGCTGCTGATTGAAGATGATGCTGCTGATGCTCGTGCTGTTGCTGATGATGATTCTGATGATGGTGATGATGATGCTGATGGTGATGCTGCTGATGATGCTGATGCTGCTGATGATAATGATGAGGATGCTGCTGCTGATGAAACTGCTGATGATGATTCTGATGATGCTGCTGATGATGATGATGATGATGATGATGCTGATGATGATGATGATGCTGATGCTGATGATGATGATGATGATGATGATGATGATGCTGCTGATGATGATGATGATGATGATGCTGATGATGATGATGATGATGATGATGATTATGATGATGCTGGTGATGATGATGATGATGACGATGCTGATGATGATGATGAAGAAGATGAAGATGATGATGATGATGCTGATGCTGATGCTGATGATGATGATGATGATGATGATGGTGGTGGTGATGATGATGATGATGAGGATGAGTATGAGGATGAGGATGAGGATGAGGATGAGATGATGATGATGATGATGATGATGATGATGATGATGATGATGATGATGATGATGATCATGATGATGATGATGATGATGATGATGAGGAGGAGGAGGAGGAGGAGGAGGAGGATAAGGAGGAGGGGGAGCAGTCAGAGGAGGTTGAGGAGGAGGAGTCAGAGGAGGAAGAGGAGGAGGAGGGGGAGGAGGTGGAGGAGGAGGAGGAGTCAGAGTAAGTGTCAGAGTCAGAGCCAGGGTCAGAGTCAGAGTCAGACTCATAATCAGAGGAGGAGGAGGAGGAGGAGGAGGAGGAGGAGGAGGAGGAGGAGGAAGCAGAGGAGGAGTCTCAGGAGGAGTCAGAGGAGGAGCCAGAGGAGGAGTCGGAGGAGGAGTCAGAGGAGGAGTCAGAGGAGGAGTCAGGGGAGGAGGCAGGGGAGGAGTCAGAGGAGGAGTCAGAGGAGGAGTCAGAGGAGGGGTTTGAGGAGGAAGTGGAGGAGGAGGAAGAGGAGGAGGAGGAGGACGGAGACGAGCAGGAGGAGGAGGAAGAGGAGGAGGAAGAGGAAGCGGAGGAGGCGGCAGATGAGGACGAGGGAGAGTGAGAGTGGGAGTGAGAGTCAGGGTGAGAGTGAGAGTCAGAGTCAGAGTCAGAGTCAGCGTCAGGAGGAGGAAGATGATGAGGATGATGATGAGGAGGAGGAGGAGGATAATCAGGAGTTGGAGGAGGATGAGGACGAGGAGGAGGAGGGAGGAGGAGGAGGAGGAGGTGGAGGAGGTGGAGGACGAGCTTAATGGCCAGATGCCTATTGGATGCCTCTCGGAGTCTGTTCGGATGTCTCTTGAACGCTTCTTGGAGTTCTCTTGGGGTGTCTTGGGAGCCCTTTGGCGGTCTCAGGGGCCTCTTGGAGCGTATTGGGTGCCCTGGGGGGTCCTCCTGGAGCCTCTTGGGAGTCTCGTGGTTTCCTCTTTGGGACCTCTCAGGGGCCTCTTGGGGCCCTCTTGGGGCCCTCTTGGGGCACTATTTGGAACCTAAAAGGGCATCTTGGGGCCATCTCGGATGAGATCGATCAAACAAGGGGGGTACTAGATTAGCCCCCCATGAGGCCAACATTGTTTCCAAACCTTTTTGGGAACATTAATGATTTGTGCCTTGGACGTGCCAATCGGTCGCGAAACGCTCCGTCCAGGTTCAGGGTCCGGGGTAGGGGGAGGGGCTGACCCCTCCCCGAAGGGGAAGAAGGAGCTTGGAAGATGAAGCGCTGTAAACCACTGGCGCTCTACGGGGCCGGTGGGGTTGGGTAACTGTGGAGGGGCGGGGGGGGGAGCTGGGACATCGAGGGGAGGATCTTGCTGCGATCGAGACCGGGCTCGCGTCCTGGGCGCCCCGCGCGGACGGAAGACATGCACATTGGCGGCATGCCGTCGGAAGACTAGGGCTACTCATTGGCCCCGGCCTTGCGGCGCCTTGCCGTCAGGAGAAGCAGGACGAGGAGAAAGGGAGAGGGGGGGGGCAGCAGGGCGAGGATATTCCAAATAGTTCCAGGGACTTCGTCATGTGAGAGAGAAGGGTTGTAGACATGAGGATCGAGGTTATAGGGCGAGAAGTCAAATGTATCCCACTTCGGCTCAAGGACGAAGAGTCGAGTTTGGAAGCGACGTCCGCTACGGTCCAACGAGTTCCAACATCCTCTTCGATATCTTTCGGCCAGCCATCGCGTTAATCGGCCAGGTCCCGCTCTTTTGGGCCTGGTCTAACCTTGCTGGTCGGAGCGACGGCGTGGCCGAGTTCGGGGAGGCAGGAGGCGCCTTGCACTCCAACGACACCCCTCGGAGCGGTCAGTTTCGAGCTCAAGTTTTGCACGACGCCAATAACCCCTGCATAATGACAGACGCCGCCGCAGACGCCGGTGACCAAGACAATGCACGACTTCCCTTGAACTCTTTCACGAGACGCACGCCGCCAGGCTGGGTGACTGGAATCATGAGGTACCTGACCAGGAGGTACGTGCAGCTTTTGAAGTTGGCTTCAGACAGACCTGGGGGAGGCCCACTTGGGGCCCAGCAGTACGCGATGAGTTTGGACGATTGCGTGGACAATTTTCCCAGTTCGCGATGAGTTTGCGTTCCCTGCGGTACAATGTCGGCATTGGCGAAAAAGTCATGGCAGAACCACACGAACTCTTTGCAGACCCAGCGAACGATAAACGGCACGTCGTCTTACATCGGGTGCCCCTTCAAGAACGTGGAGGACAGGTTTTGACACAGTGCGTTCTCGAAGAGTACACGACAGACACGCAAGACCTACATGGGGAAATTGTCATTTCGGTTTTCAGTTTTCCCGCGGCAGCTGTGAATTCGGCGAATCTTTGGCGCTCTACGCTTTGGCTCTTCCAGATACGAAACCTCTATGCGGCTTACAAGGAAACACGACATTGGGAACACCTACTTCTTATTCCGCGGCTCGCAGCGCACTGGACAGGCGCATTGTGGTCCACGACTGCGAGTTCACAGAGTACTGTGATCAGGGCTTTTTTCAGGACACGGTGGCATCAGAAGGGCATGCGCGCGAGTGTTTGGAGATCGTGGCGCGTCCAAACTTCAACGTTGCACGGCATGGCAGGAGTATATCATAAATTTGGCAACAGTTTTTGGTGCGATCGCATTTGGTACGGCGATTCTTCGAATGAGTACGATTGGCATTGTAATGAATATGGCTCTTGGCAACGGGAGACCCATGAAGATATCAGGACTTGCGTGAAGCAGACCAGGCAGGCGAACGTCACTATTCGCAGCCGTCCAGATAATTCTGAGGCGCAGACAACGGTACCCAGGCGCGCAAGGATGGTCGCACGAAATGCGGATTTAAGTGCCGCTTAAGCGCTGGTTCTCTTCCTACTTGGTGGGGCCTCGAAGTCGAACCAATACCGTCAATCTTCCAGCAGTAAATATAAACTCAGCAGATGTCCGGGTAAATGCAAGTACGCGACGCACTACTACAACATCAGCAAGGGAGCGCACAGCAAAGGCGAGCGCAAAAACATGTCTCCAAGTTTGGCAGGACGTCGGACAATGCAGCGGTGGTTCGCAAGGCTACAGCTGTGTTTGCAGCAGATGCAACGGATATCGTTACCGCAGCGCGGGCACTTCTCTCCTTGCAGCAGGTCCTGCCGAAGCCCACCGCGACTGCGAGCGTGTCAATGCGAGCGATGGCGACGTTATTTCTTGGTCTGAAGGCGTCGGAGCCAGCGGATTTTTCCAATAGTCAATTGGAGATGCCTGGAATGAACATGATGACGGAATTCAAGCACGACGTCCACTCACCAGTGGAACATGGGCAGCTTTACAGATTGACGACTCCCGGGGGGCCGTTGGCGCGCGCAGCAGTGAACCGGCGCCTTCAACGGGCGCCTCGATCTCGGCATGGTCTTACTTGGCGCCTCCATGCTGTTATAACGCCTCCGACAAGTCCAGGGGCAGCTCCGCCAGCTTCGCGCGCATCAGCGACTTCGTCGCGGCAGTTCCCTGGATTCAACTTTAACTGTCCACGCGCGCGGCGTCGAAGGTATCGGGATCTCGGCGTCGAGGGCCCCGGGGCGTCGCGAGCCCGGAGTCTTCGACCGGGCGCGGCGATGACCGCGCTGTTCAGCCGCGTCAATCTTGGTGTTTGCATCTCGCGAACGCACTGCGTCGCCAGACGACCGCGCGTGTCGATGGCGGTGGCGACGCAAGGCGCGCGCTGATCGCACCCTGGATTGCCATCTCTTTCATCGGGTTCGTGGGCGTCCAATAGCGGCGTGCTCGTCGACGCGGGCGCCCCCGAGGCGATCGCGGGCCCTGGCGCCGCGAAGGATTGCGCCGCCGGCGCCGTGTCCATGCGCGGCAAGGCCATTGCGGTGAGGTCCTGGAGACGGCCGACTGGAGACGCTCGGCGGTTTCGCTGGCGTTGACGGCCGACTGGAGACAGGCTTGGCTGAGACACCTGGTGTGCCGCTTCCTTGCGTCGCCGAGGTCGCAATAACCCGTGGACTTGCTTGGCGACTTGGGCTCGCAATGTCTGCGTCTACTTGCTCTGATCGTCGTGCTCCGACAGCCGTCGCCCGTGCTCTGCGGGGCGCGTCAGGGAGGAGATGACATCGCGACTGTCGGAGTCGCGGTGTCTGGGGGCCCGCGCGCGGCAAGGATATCTCGAATATTCTATATCGCGCTCTACTTGGCCGGCTCGCGTCGCAGCGGGCTTCCAGCGGGTGACCTCGCTCGGGCCAGCCGGGCGGGCCAGGGTAATGGCGGGGGGCGGTTGTGCAGTCCATCGGCGAGGCGACGTGCGCCTCGGCCGTCAAGCGCCGCCGGGGTCGGCAGGGATCTCCCGTTTTGGGGGCCCCTTTGCGCTTGCGTCGGGGCGTCATGACACTCCAGGGGGGTCTGGGCGGAAGCCGGCAGACACCGGGAGAATCCGGCGGAGCTCATTCCGTGCGTGCAGGCACGCACGGGAGCCACCTCGGCGCCATCGGAGTTGCGTTCCGTGCGTGCAGGCACGCGCGGGAGCCACCTCGGCGCCATCGGACATGCGTTCGGGGGCCACCTCGGCGCCATCGGAGGTGCGTTCCGTGCGCGCAGGTACGCGCGGGAACCACCTCGGCGCCATCGGAGAAGCGTTCCGGTCGCGCAGGTACGCACGGGAGCCACCTCGGCGCCGTCGGAGGTGAGTTCCGTGGGTGCAGGTACGCACGGGAGCCACCTCGGCGCCATCGGAGGTGCGGCTGAGGCTGAGGCAGACTGAGGCTGAGGCTGAGGCTGAGGCAGAGGCTGAGGCTGATGCGGGCTGAGGCTGAGGCAGGCTGAGGCCGCAGGAGTATGCGGGAGCGCAGCAGGCTGAGGCTGAGGCAGGCTGAGGCTGAGGCTGACGCTGATGCAGGCTGAGGCTGAGGCAGGCTGAGGCCGCAGGACTATGCGGGAGCGCAGCAGGCTGAGGCTGAGGCAGGCTGAGGTTGAGGCTGAGGCTGATGCAGGCTGAGGCTGGGGCAGGCTGAGGCCGCAGGACTATGCGGGAGCGCAGCTGGCCGAGGCTGAGGCAGGCTGAGGCCGAGGCTGAGGCTGATGCAGGCTGAGGCTGGGGCAGGCTGAGGCCGCAGGACTATGCGGGAGCGCAGCAGGCTGAGGCTGAGGCAGGCTGAGGCTGAGGCTGGGGCTGATGCATGCTGAGGCTGAGGCAGGCTGAGGCTGAGGCCGCAAGTCTATGCGGGAGCGCAGCAGGCTGAGGCTGAGGCAGGCTGAGGCCGAGGCTGAGGCTGATGAAGGCTGAGGCTGAGGCAGGCTGAGGCTGAGGCCGCAAGTCTAAACGGGAGCGCAGCAGGCTGAGGCTGAGGCAGGCTGAGGCCGAGGCTGAGGCTGATGCAGGCTGAGGCTGAGGCAGGCTGAGGCCGCAGGACAAAGCGGGAGCGCAGCAGGCTGAGGCTGCGGCAGGCTGAGGCTGAGGCTGATGCAGGCTGATTCTTTTGGGCTTTGAGGCTGAGGCTGATGCAGCGCGAGGCTCACAGGCTGGGGCCGCAGACTATGCGGGAGCGCAGCAGGATGATGCTCAGGCAGGCTGAGCTGAGGCTGAGGCTGATGCAGGCTGAGGCTGAGCAGGCTGAGGCCGCAGGGCTGAGGCAGGCTGAGCGCTGAGGCTGAGGCTGAGGCTGATGCAGGCTGAGGCTGAGGCAGGCTGAGGCCGCAGGACTATGCGGACGAGCGCAGGCAGGCTGCAGGCTGAGGCAGGCTGAGGCTGAGGCTGAGGCTGATGCAGATGGGGCTGAGCAGGCTGAGGCCGCATGACTATTCGGGGGCGCAGCAGGCTGAGGCTGCGCAGGCAGGCTGAGGCTGAGGCAGGCTGAGGCTGAGGCTGAGGCTCATGCAGGCGGAGGCTGAGGCAGGCTGAGGCCGCAGGACTATGCGGGAGCGCAGCAGGCTGAGGCTCAGGCAGGCTGAGGCTGAGGCTGAGGCTGATGCAGGCTGAGGCTGAGGCAGGCTGAGGCCGCAGGACTATGCGGGAGCGCAGCGGCTGAGGCTGAGGCGGGCCGAGGCTGAGGCTGAGGCTGATGCAGGTTGAGGCTGAGGCAGGCTGAGTCCGCAGGACTATGCGGGAGCGCAGCAGGCTGAGGCTGAGGCTGAGGCTGAGGCTGATGCAGGCTGAGGCTGAGGCAGGCTGGGGCCGCAGGACTATGCGGGAGAGCGCAGGCTTGAGCAGGCTGAGGCTGAGGCTGAGGGCTGCAGGCTGAGGCTGAGGCAGGCTGAGGCCGCAAGTCTATGCGGGAGCGCTGCAGGCTGAGGCTGGCTGAGGCCGAGGCTGAGGCTGATGCAGGCTGAGGCTGAGGCAGGCTGAGGCTGCAGGACTATGTGGGAGCGCTGCAGGCTGAGGCCGCTCTGGGCTGGCTGAAGCTGAGGCTGATGCAGCTGAGGCTGAGGCAGGCTGAGAGCGAAGCAGGCTGAGGCTCAGGCAGGCTGAGGCTGAGGCTGATGCAGGCTGAGGCTGAGGCTGAGGCTGAGGCTGAGGCTGAGGCTGAAGGCAGACTGAGGCTGAGGCTGAAGCAGGCTGAGGCTGAGGCTGAGGCAGGCTGAGGCTGAGGCAGGCTGAGGCTGAGGCTGAGGCAGGCTGAGGCTGAGGCTGAGGCTGAGGCCGATGCTGAGACTGAGGCAGGCTCATGCTGAGGCAGGCTGAGGCTGAGGCTGTGACTGCGACTGCCGTTGCCACTGCGACTGTCATCGCGAATGCGGCTGCGACTGCGAGAACAACAGAATTCTACAACTGGATTCTCATCTGAATCTTCAGGGGGATGCTTCCAACTATGCTTTTACACATCGCTGTCAGGTTGCTTTGCCGGGATCATTTTTCATATGCCGACGAGGTGATCGCGACTGCAATGTCGCACGATATCAGCATTGCGCGACAATTGTGCTCAGTTTCAGTCCGACGGCTTCCGACCGCGCTATCGACGTCAGCAACGCATCAGCGGCGTCGGCGCCGCCGGCGCCCCCGATTCGATCTCCCGATGGCAGCCGCAGTCTTTCGAGCGAGGGCGGCGGATCAAATTGCCAAATCAGGAGTTTGACAGGGCATGGATGTAGATCTTGTCGCATCTACGCCGGGGGGGTCCCGGCTCCAGTGGGGCGCGAAGCGCGAGACAGACGCAACCATGTGCCATCTCAGCATGCCCGATGAGTTCCACTGCAGCATCTGCCCCAGTTGTCGCGCCTTGGAAGGCGCCCGAGTTGCCGAATCGCGCGATTCTGCCCGAGGGGGTCAACAACCTGAATCGCGAGGTAGGCTTCGAAGTGCTGATCTGGACCAGCCACGCTTCGCTGTCTGCCCATCGTCTACGGCTGAATCTATGAATTCTAGTCGACCGCGGATATGGATGGGGCGCTGGCTTCGCTGAACATCGGCAGGTTCGGCGAGGCGAGTGGACAGCGCAATCTTTCGGTCCAGCTCTTGTCATCAGGGTGCTCGCAATGGTCAATGCCGCGCGACGCCCGAGGCAGAGGCTGAGGCGCGATCTCGCCGGGAGGAGAGACCAGGTCTTCAGTGAATGGCGCATCGCTGCAGGCAGGTCCTGGGCTCGATGGAGGAGGAGGCTTTCTTCCTGGAGACACTTCGCGTCCCGCAGCAACTCGCGGAGAGCCCCTCCGCGTGCGTTCGCGAGTATGAGCGTGCATTTTGAGCAGAAGTTGATTGCGGTCAGCATGGGTCCAGAGGTATAGGCGGCATGGGGCGCGCCCGACAAGCAGGCGACGCTCTTGGGTTGCGCCAGCGCCGACATCGATCAGTCTACTCTGCTGCGGCGCACAGGAGAAAGTAAGCGCCAGTCTCGAGATGGGGATATTCCTCTGGCGAGTGCCCTGCTAGCGTCGACGGCTTCAGATGCCCTTGAAACCCCCTCTGACATTGCGCGGGGATGTTTGGCGCGCCACTCAGGGCAAGGACAGGGCATTGCAAATGGTGGTCTTTTGCTGCGGGTTCGAGGGCGCGGTGCGCCTGCAGGGCCGGCGTCGGAATGCCCCCGGCAGTGCCCGTGCTTGTCCAGGCCCCTGCTCCAGCGCCATTGCCTCCTGAAGGGTCAGATGCGGCGACTTCGCCGGGCCGAGGCACTCAGCGGCGGCGGCTCGGCGACGGCCCGATGAGGCACCGCCGGCAGCGCCCGCCCAGCCTCTCGACGACGAGCCAATTAAATGCGCGCCTAAGGTTGCTGACCTTCCTGAGTGCGTCGGCCATCATTCGCCGTCGGGGTGCTCGGGCAGGTGTCCGAGGGCCCCATGATCGTGGCGAAGGGGGCCAGCAGTGATCGCAGTGACTGGTGAGACTATGCGACAGGACGGCGTCTTCCAGCCAGCGAACCTGGCATCTTCTTCGGGCGTGGTGAGTTCTCGAGGTGCGTCATTGCATTGCCGCCAGTGGCGATGCCAAAATTCAAAATCTTTGTCGGGCGGAGAATGACAGTGGCCAAAGCAAGCCAGCAGGCGCAGTCCTGGCGACTCGCTGCAATCATCGAGTGCAGGTGGGCGTCTTCACGCTACGGGGTCGCGTGCGCGTTGCCGTCGTGGACGAGGCAATGCGTTGGGCATGTTTCGCCCACCTTGCCACGGAGGAATCCGATGGTTTATTGCTTTGAGTTTTTCTGTCTGAGATGTTGGGCGCGGTAGTTTGGGCCGCCCGAGGTCCTCGCTCCTCATGGAGAGGGTGCTGCTTATGGTGACTGCATGGGAAATCGCGCGAGGCCTATGATGTCGAGCGAGACCATCAAGGATCCGGCGGACGTGCTCGGGCAGGCCATGCAGGGCGACGTCTTGGTCTGGCCGAGCCCGCGGCTTGAGCTTGACTCGCTGGTTCAGAAGCAGGGCATCCGCAAAAGCCAAGGCGACTGCGTCGTGGAGGCCTGCCCGCCCGTGCTGTAATTCGGTCCTGGCCTGTGGGAGTTCGACGCCGAAGCGGGCGCTCTTGGGCTGCGAGTCGCGCGACTTGCGTCGCCGCGACAATATGGCGACCTCGGCATTTAGCAACGCAAATCTTGGGAGCCCAGATTCAATTTCATTTCAGAGTCGCCCCAGGCATCACGCGACAGAGGCCATCGCCCAGGCGGCCATCGAGCGCCGTGTCGCCGAGGCAGCCAATGCCAAGCCTCAGCAGTACTCGCTGGAGACGCTCAAGCTTATCGTGGAGTCAGATGCCAAGGCTGAGCGGTGGAGAGAACCACCCAGGAATGATCACAGTGAATGGCCTGGTCGAGATGGTCAAGCGCATAAGCAAGGATAGCGATTGCATTGCCACCTGGAGAGGCCATCCGATGCTAGTTCCACTAGGACGCATCCGAACTGCAGTGGAGCGGTGTGGCTGACGCAGGTAAGCGCCAGGACGAGCGACGCGAACAAGGAGCTGATATCTTTGCGCATGGATTAAGTCGTATATCAAGTTCCGTGACAGGTTATGCCTACGGCAGACAGTAGGATGGGTAGACTCTGGTATATCAACGTTCCAGACGACTTGGAGGTAGACCTCCTCGTATCCTGGCAGATTCTCGTCAAGCAGCTCGAAACCTGCTCAACCTGATCATCGATGGACGTCAGTTGGGTTGTGGCGTGAGGCGCGCGGGCCCCCTGATCAACTTTATCTACGGACGCAGTATGCAAGGGGCGCAGCGCCTGCTGGATCAGTGCGCGATTGAGGATGTCAGACCTGGCAACAAGACATCACTGGCCCCCAGAGGCAGTCATTCAGACAAGCGTTTCTTGGTGGCATACCAGGTTCGCGCTCTTGAGTGCATTCGGGATGACGAGGCTGATCCAGGCTTGAGCCCGCTGTTGAGTTCGCCAACGAGAGCTTGGACTCTCGCGCCATTGGACGACGACGATCACATGGTCTACATCCCGAGTCCATCAACGACCTCCACCCGGAAAGCCTTCTGCGCCGCATTCTCTGGAGGGCAGATTCGAGAGCGACCGCGGCCATCGCGGCCGCAGCCTGCATCGCCACGCGCGGCGCCTGACGATGCGACGCTGGCGCCGCCGTCGTTGACATGCGGCCCAGACCAAGCCAGAGCATGGAGCAGGAAGCGCATGCGCCGCCGCCTGCTGCTGCGCCGCCATCGCCTCCGCCGGCTCTGGCAGCGAAGGTGGGATCACCGGCGCCGCTTGGCATTGATGGGTCAACGAGCCACCCGGCATTTTGGAGATACCGGCTCAGCGCCTCAATGTTCGTCCAGCACGTGGAGCGGCTAAGTTCAGGACTTCGATATCGCCAGAACTAGACGGATCATGATCAAGGATGCATAGAGTGCTGTCGGGATTTTCAGGACATGCAAGTCCGCCGCCGGCCAAGATGATGATTTTGGAATCTCCGATTAAGGCGAGAGCACGTATGACACCTCGAACAGAGACATCGACGTCATCAGGTTCGGCATCGACGAATCTTTCGAGAATCAGGATCAGAAGAAGGCTTGCTACCGTGCTGTGGCCAGCGCCCCCTCGAGAGGTCAGGCAGCCGTCTTCGCCTCGGGGGGCTCAGGCGTCTGCGTCGTCGCCAATCCTCATGCCGCAGCCGCCTGAGAGTACGTCCAGCGACAGAGCGCGGGCAAGAGTTGGGAAGGTGGGGGCCAGCGCCATGCCCGAGAAGAAGCTCTTCAATGCTGCGTCCGCAGCGTCGGATCTTGGCCAGCCTAAGAACCTGTCGAGCGAGAACCAGTTCTTCCCTTGAAGTCATCCGCTTCCGACGCCTGCTGCGCCGCACGACGGGCAAGATGACTGGCGAGCAAGGGCCAGGCCATCGCCGGCCTCGCCTTCGACCTCAGCAAGCGCCGCAGGACCGCGGGAAACAGCTCTGATAGCGCGCCGGATGCAGTGACAGGAGCAGATTCAGCGGTAGACATCAGAGGAGACAGTGCCGTCTCCAGAATCCGAGAACCTCTTCTTGGTGACACCTTCTGCATGGTTTGAGTGCTGTGCGAGAGTTTCTTGGGCCCGATGGCGCATGCAGCAAATGGTGCAGGTTGAACTCAGTATTGGCTTTCCTTCGCTACGTCGGGATCGAGAGCCTGGGCGGCGCAGGTGCCGCTCCTGGTCTTTCTGAGACCATGTGTGAAGGGGGGCATGCTTCTGGTGCGGTTTTCTAGCAGATGAATTCTTCTATGGAGCTCAGGATGATTCTCTGACAGGAAGTGGCGTAATCAACTACTGTGGCGCCGAAAGGAGGTCGAGATGTTAGAAAGAGCGTGTTCTACCGCTGCTGGCGGAAAGCCGGGAGGGTCACTGGGGGCTTCCGACCCGCCCCTCCGCCCCCCCTCTTCGAAAACCATAGGGGTTCACTGCCAGTCCGAACCCCCCTCCTGCCCCCCCCAGTCTGGGGGGTCGCTGACGGTTTGAACCCCCCTTCAAAAACCGGGAGGGGTCACTGCCGGTTCGACCCCTCCCCCTTCGAAAACCGGGAGGGACCACCTCCGGTTCGACCCCTCCCCTTCCCCCCCCCTTCGCCGCCGGCAAACGATTCCCGCTCCTCGGGACAGTTGGACAGTGGTGGGGGTGCTGGGACATTGCCGGGAACGGTGGCGGCGGGGGCAGTGGTGCGGGGACAGTGGGGCAGTGGCGCGGACAGTGGTGGGGGCGGTGGTGGTGGGGGCAGTGGGGAGGGGGCAGCGGGACAGTGGTGGAGGCAGTGGGACAGTGGTGGGGGCGGTAGTGGCGGGGGCAGCGGGGGCAATGGTGAAAGCGGTGGTGAGGATGGTGGTGGGACAGTAGTACTGTGGGGAGAGTGGTGGGGGCAGTGGGGCCAGCGGGACAGTGGTGGGGGCAGCGGGGACAGCGGGGCAGCGCAGTGGGACAGCGGCGGGGGCAGTGGGGACAGTGGGTCAGTGGTGGGAAGAGTGGGGACAGTGGGACAGTGGTGGGGGCCGCGGGGGAAGTGGGGGCAGTTGGGCCGCGGTGGGACAATGGCGGGGGGGGGGGTAGGGGCCTTGAGACATTGGCGGGGGCACTGGTGGGGGCATCGGGGACAATTGTGGGAACAGTGGGGGCTGTGGGACAGTGGTGGGGGCTGTGGGGCCGTGGTGGGGGCGTTGGTGGTGGGGGCAGTGGTGTTGGGGCAGTGGGAATGTGGCGGTGACAGTGGGACAGTGGTGGGGCAGTGGGGTGGCGGGGACAGTGGTGAGGGCGGTGGCGAGGACGGTGGTGGGGCAATCGGGCAGAAGTGCAATGGGAACAGTGGTGGAGACAGCGGGGGCAGTGGTGGGCAGCTGAGTGGGACAGCGGCGGGGGCAGTGGGGCACTGGGGCAGCGGGGACAGTGGGGCAGTGGTTGGGGCGGTGTGGGAAGTGGGGGGAGTGGGGCCGCGGTGGGAACATGGTGGGGACGGAAGGGGCAGTGCGACAGTGGTGGGGGCACTGGTGGGGAGAGTGGGGGCGGTGGTGGGAACATTGGGGACTGGTGGTGGGGGCCGTGGTGCTGGGGACCGCAGTGGGGGATGTGGCGCGGGCGGCGGTGGGGGCCCCGGTGTGGGGGTGGCGGGGGGGGGGCGCGGGGGGGTTCGAGCCGGTTGTGACTGCCTCCAGTTTCCTGGAGGTGGGGTTCGAAACGGTTGCGACCCCCCGCGTTTTCTGGAGGGGGGGGTGGGGGTTCGAACCGGCAGTGGCCCCCTCTTCCCGGTTTTGGACGGAAGGGGGGGGTCCAGCGGAGGGGATTTTCGGAGGGGGGGGGGTCGGGTTTTGGAGGAAGAGGGGGGGGAATTTTCCACAGTGCAGCGGCGGTGGATCACGCTCTCCCAGATGTCATCCAGTCTTTCAATTTGATTCTAGAGGCTTGCGCCACATCCGTCTCCAGGACTGCATTTCACGAGGCATGTCCGAATCATGACACGGCGCTCGACATCCTGCCTGTTGTTTCGTTGCTGTTCTCGTATTTCTTGGTGCTCTTTTGCGGCCTTTCGGTGGCATCTTGCCCTGTCTGCAGGGCACATTCGGCCGCCTCCAGGCATCTTGGGCCAAGTTTTGGGGCCTCTTGGGGGCTTCCTGGGGGCTTCTTGGAGGCCTTTGAGGTCCTCTTGGGGCTCCCTCAGGGCCTTTTGGGTTGTTCTTGGAGCTCCGGGGGCGTCCTCGGACCGAAGGCTCGAAAAGGTGCCCCGTGGGCTCCATTATGGAGCCGTCTGGGGGCCTTCTTCGGTTGTCTTGGTGGCTACGGAGGCTGTTGTTGCACTCTCTTCGACCCTTCTTGGGGGCCGTCTGGGACGTTGTAACAGCCGAATAGGCGGGCATGCGAAAAATGATTGATTGTTTTTCCCCACATCCTGAGTGGGGTTCTTGTTTTCCCAGAACACCCTCTCCTTCCCACCCACCTCCCGCTCCATCTTCCATACAGCACAATATTATTCCTACCACACACACCATACCATACCATAGTTCCTACCACACATACCATACCATACCTCCCACCTCTCCAGGGAGGCCCCGCCTGAGCGAGGAGGGTATCCGCAAACCATACTATTTACATGGTTTCGTGCCCCTCCCACCTCTCCAGGGAGGCCCCGCCTGAGCGAGGAGGGTATCCGCAAACCATACTATTTACATGGTTTCGTGCCCCTCCCACCCTCTCCAGGGAGGCCCCGCCTGAGCGAGGAGGGTATCCGCAAACCATACTATTTACATGGTTTCGTGAGGGAGGCCCCGCCTGAGCGAGGAGGGTATCCGGAATACCATACTATTTACATGGTTTGTGCCCCTCCCACCTCTCCAGGGAGGCCCCGCCTGAGCGAGGAGGGTATCGAAAACCATACTATTTACATGGTTTCGTGCCCCTCCCCCTCCAGGGAGGCCCCGCCTGAGCGAGGAGGGGTATCCGCAAACCATACTATTTACATGGTTTCGTGCCCCTCCCACCCCTCCAGGGAGGCCCCGCCTGAGCGAGGAGGGTATCCGCAAACCATACTATTTACATGGTTTCGTGCCCCTCCCACCTCTCCAGGGAGGCCCCGCCTGAGCGAGGAGGGTATCGGAAAACCATACTATTTACATGGTTTTGTGCCCCTCCCACGCCTCCAGGGAGGCGCCGCCTGAGCGAGGAGGGTATCCGCAAATCATGCTATTTACACGGTTTCGTGCCCCTCCCACCCCTCCAGGGAGGCCCCGCCTGAGCGAGGAGGGTATCGGAAAACCATACTATTTACATGGTTTCGTGTCCCCCTGCCACTCCTCCAGAGAGGCCGCGCTTGAACGAGGAAGGTCGCGGAAAGCATTACTCTTCGCCAGGTTTCGTAGCCCTCCCCCCTTCCAGCGGGGCTCCGCCAAAGCGAGGAGGGCATCAAGAAAATGGGTCCCACGAAACCGTTGATCTCTTTATGTGGGGAACTCCGTTAGCATGATTCTAAGGGGATGGGGCGATTTTCGTGCGCGAGAGACGACGCGCGAGCTGAATAATAAGAAGCGGAAAGCTCAGGCGGATGCGAAGCCGCTGACGCGCGCGGCGTGCGGAGGAGCGTTCTCGGACACGAAACATTTGAAACCAGCGCAAGTGGAACATCATCGAAAGACGAAACAATTCAAAGTGGCGTGCGGGGGCTGTGAGAAACTCGGGCTCTCAGCGCGCAGTTGCCGAGCGTATCAGTGCAGCGGCGCGTGCGAGAGGAGACTACCGAAGTCGGCATTTCCCGGGGACCCTGCCAATGTCGCGCGCGACGAAAAGAAGGGCACCCTGAAGTGCAATACGTGTAAATGATGCCCAATCGGGCGCGCGTGCTGGGGAGGAAAAGGAGGACGGGGAGAGACGGAGGAGGGGGGGCGGAGGATGGGGGGAGAAGAATCGGAGAGGATCGGGAGAGAGGATCGGGAGAGGAGGAGGGTGGGGAATGGAACGAAGGGAGAGGAGAGGGGGACGAGGAGGGCGCGGAGGAGGAGGAAGAGGAAGAGGAGGAGGGGGATACTGAGATGAGGCTCTGGGTTCTGGGTTATGGGTTAGAGGCTTCTTGTTTGTGTATCGGGGTATCGCGGCGCGGCTTTCGGGGGCCTCTGGAAGGCAATGTTGAAGCCACCTGGGGGCCGAGGTGGACGGGGGGGGACGAGCGGGGCACAGAGAGAAGGCTTATACTTATGGGTTATGGGTTAGAGGGTTAGAGGCATCTTGTATGTGTATCGGGATCTCGCGGCACGCTCGGGGGCCGTTTCGGAGCCTCTGGGGGGCTTCTTGGGGGTTCTTTGGGGCGCCTGGGGAGAGTCTTGGGGGCCTCTGGCGGCCTCTGGGGGCGCGCTTGGGGCCGCCTGGGGATCCTTTGGGCGGAAAGCTAGTTTTTTATATGTTTGGTCGCCCTCTTGGGCTTTTCTTGGTGCAGTTTTGGAGCCCTCTTGGGCGGTCTTGGGGACCTCTTGGGCCGTCTTGGGGCCATCTGGTGCCGTCTTGGGGCCGTCCTGGGGGTCTCTTGTGCCGTCTTGTGGCTGTCTTCGGGGCCTCTTGGGCCGTGTTGGAGCGTCGGGAAGCCGAAAAAACGAACAAGCAAAACAACTCAGAAAAAATACAATGGAACATCAAGAATTTGTTCCTCTTGAGGCCCTCTTGGAAGGCTTGTTTGGGACCTCTTGGGCCGTCTTGGAGGCCTCTTGGCCGATCGCGGGGCCATCTTGGGCGTCGTGGAGCACGTGTATGGCGTCTCGGGGCCCTCGTGGGCCGTCTTGGAGGCCTCTTGGGGCCTTCTTGCCCCGTCTTGAGGCCCTCTTGGGTCCGGAAAAGCCTCGCGATGCGCTCGCGCCGGGCCGGGGGGGGGCCGGGGGGGGCCGGGGGGGGGGGGCCGGGGGGGGGTCAAATCTCCGGTTTGGGGTCCCGGGGGGGGGGGGTAGGGGGGGGAACTATCTCACACGCCTAGAGACCCACAAGGGGTCGGCGGATGTGTCACCCTTGACAAGGTTAGCAACGTCGCCAACGCGATGGATGCAGCATGGGCGCGCACGTGGGAGACGAGGCGCCCGTCTGTGGCCGAGTCGTGCATGTGTGGGCGATGCATCATGGGCGTTCTGCGTAAGTGAGTGCCTTGGCATTCGTCTTTAACATCAGCGCTACTAATCTTTTAGCGATGGCTCTTGGAACTCAGTGCCTGTGGGCCCGCGAAACATTCGACGCGCGCTATTGCGTGCCGCGCTAGTTTGGACCGCCCGAGGTCCTCGCGCCTCATCGAGAGGGCGCTGCTCCTGGTGACTGCATGGGAAACGGCGCGAGGCCCATAATGTCGAGTGAGACCTCCACGGGTCCGGCGGACGTGCTCGGGCAGGCCATGCAGGGCGACGTCTTGGCCTGGGCGTCCTCGAAAGCCAAGGCGGCTGCGTCATCGAGGCCAGCCCGTGCTGTAATTCGGTCCTGGCCGATGGAAGTTCGACGCCGAAACGGGCGCTCTTGGTCTGCGAGCCGCGCGACTTGTGTCGCCGCGACAATATGGCGATCTCGGCAATCAGCAACGCGAGTCCTGGGGCCCCAGACTCCTATTGAGTTTTAGATTCGGCTGAGGCTTCGCGCGAGAAAGGCCATCGCCCAGACGGCAATTGAGCGCCGCGTCGCCGAGGCAGCCAATGCCAAGCCTCAGCAGTACTCGCCGGAGACGCCCAAGCATATCGTGGAGTGCTGTGGAGAGAACACCCACTAAGGATCAAAGTGGGTGTCCCAGCCCAGATGGCCAAGTGCATGAGCGAGGAGAACGAGTGCATTATCACCTAGAGAGGCCATCCGATGCTAGTTCCACTAGGACGCATCCGAACTGCAGTGAACTGGCGTGGCTGACGCAGGTATGCACTGCGTCGAGCGACGCGAACAAGGAGCTGATATCTTCGCATTTGAATTAATTGGAAGATCAAGTTCTGTGACAGGTTTAGTATCTACGGCAGACAGTAGGACTGGCAGACCCAGTGGTATATCCACGCTCCAGACGACTTGGAGGTCGACCTCCTCGTATTCTGGCTCATTCTCGTCATGCAGCTCGAGATCTGCTCAACCTGATCATCGATGGACTTCAGTTCGGTTGTGGCGCGAGGCGCGCGGGGCCCCGAATCAACTTTGTTTACTGACGCAGTGTGCGACGGGTGCAGCGGCTGCGGGGGCAGTGCGCGATGGCGGATGCCAGGCCTGGTAACAAGACATCACTGGTCCCGATAGGCAGTCATTCAGGCAAGCGTTTCTTGGTGGCATACCAGGCTTGCTCCTGGGTGCATTCAGGATGGCGAGGCTGATCCAGACTCGAGCCCAATGTTGAATTCGCCAACGAGAGCTGGGACTCTAGCGCCCTTCGGCGACGACGATCCCATGATCTACATCCCGAGTCCATCAACGATCGCCACCTGTAAAGCCTCCTGCACCGCAAGTTCTGGGCGGCAGCTTCCAGCGCGACCGCGGCTGTCGCGGCCGCAGCCTGCGTCGCCGCGCGCGGCGCCTGACGATGCGACGCCGGCGCCGCCGTCGTTGGCGCGCAGCCCGGACCAAGCCAGAGCGTGGGGCAGGAAGCGCCTGCGCCGCGGCCTGCCGCGCCGCCATCGCCTCCGCTGGCTCTGGCAGCGAAGGTTAGATCACCGTCGCCACCTGATTGATGGATCAAGGCGGCGGATGTTGGCGTCGCCGTTGGGCGAGCCACCCGGCATTTTGGAGACGTCAGCTCAGCAGCTCAATGTTCCCCCAGCACGTGGATCGGCTAAGTTCAGGACTTCGATATTGCTTGAGTTAGACAGATCACCATCAAGGAAACATATAGTCCGCCGCCTGCCAAGATGATGGCGTCTGAATCTCCGATTGCGGCGAGAGCGAATATGACACCTTAAGTGGAGGAATCAAGGCCATCAGGTTCGGCATCGACGAATCCGTCGAGAATCATGATCAGAAGAAGGCCTGCTACCTTGCCGTGGCCAGCGCCCCCTCGAGAGGTCAGGCAGCCGTCCTCATTCGTGGCGCCCGACATGGGTACGGAAAGAATGGGTACAAAGCCCGACAGCAGTTCTCTTTTATTTTGAACAGGACTCGCAGTCCGCGCCGCAGCGGCCTGTTTCTGTTTAAGACAGGAGGCCGCCTGCCCAACAGCGGCCGCTGCTGGTTGAGACAACATTTGTTTTTGGGCATGGTGCTCATTCTTTCCGTGCCTATTTCGGGCGTCCAAATTCATCTCGGGGGGCTCAGGCATCTTCGTCGTCGCCGATCCTATAGCCGCAGCCGCTTTGAAGTGCGTCCAGCGACAGAGCGCGGGCAAGAGTTGGGATGGTGGGGATCAGCGCCATGCCCGAGAAGAAGCTCCTCAACGCTGCGTCCGCAGCGGCGGATTTTGGCCAGTCTAAGAGCCTGTCGAGCAAGGACCAGGTCCGCCCTTGAAACCATCGCCTGCTGCGCGGCACGAAGGGCAAGATGACCGGCGAGCCGGGCCGTGCCATCGCCAGCCTCGCCTTCGACTTCAGCAAGCGTCGCAGGACCACGAGAGACAGCTCTGATAGCAAGCGAGCCAGAAGCAGTGGCAGGAGCAGATCCAGTGGTAGACATCACTTTGGAAAACCCACAGTGCTCGCTGGGCGCAACGATTGAATTTCCACCTGGCGCCATCGACTACGCGCCTGAATGTTTGGAGGAAACATTGCCGTCTCCAGAATCCGAGAACCGCGTCTCGGTGGCACCTTCGGCATGGTTTCAGTGCTGTATATCTTGGGCCCGATGGCGCATGCAGCAGAGAGTGCAGGTCGAACTCAGCATTGGCTTTCCTTCGCTACGTCGGGATCGAGCGCGTGGACAGCGCAGGAACCGCTCCTGGTCTTTCTGGAACCATGGGTGAAGGAGGCGTGCTTCTGGTACGGCTTTCTAGCAGATGACTTCTTCTCCGGAGCTCACGATGATTTCCTGACAGGAAGTGACGTAATCAACTACTGTGACGCCGAGACGAGGTCGATATGTTACCAGGTATACATTTACACATAAGTCTGAGGTGCCCACCCTTGGCAAGGTTAGCAACATCGCCAACGCGATTGATGCAGTTTGGGTGCGCGCGTGGGAGGCGAGTCGCCCGTCAGTGGTCGAGTCGTGCATGTGTAGGCAATGCTTCATGGGCGTTCTGCGTAAGTGAGTACCTTGGCATTCGTCTTTAACATCATCGCTATTCATTTTTTAGCAATGACTCTTGGAGCTCAGCGCTTGTTGGTCTGCGGGGCATTCGACGCGCGCACCGAAGCGCGAGTAAAGGAGCTTGGTCACGAGCGCAGACGCACCTGGGCAGCGTGGAATCAACCTCAGGCAAACGTTTGGCGACGCCTACGTCCGCGTCTGTTCGAATTTTCGACGGTCGAGACATGGGGCGAGGTCTTCATGTTTTGCTACTGAGCAAGTCCATGTGCGGCTTGGTTGATGGACCGGTTCCGCTCCAGATCGCATGTCGGCATTTTTCTCAGCGGGTTTGAGTTGCACCAGTCGTTGCGCGACGATATGTATGGATGCCGGTGCGATGACGAGAGGTCTGTTTTGGCGTGCATCATTATGATGCGCGTTGGTGACTTTCTGGTGTTGGCAGTGAAGAATGCGATCTTGCGCGTGCATCAGTGCGTGGAGCGCGAGCGTGGGGCGCTGAAGCGGTTGGCATTGTTCTTCGCGTTGCGCGGGGCAGTTCGTGGATCGATCGGCGTGGGGCATCTTGTTCTACAGGCGAAGCCATATATTATTCGCCTCGAGCCGATGGCCCTCGCGGAGGAGACAGCGGGCACCGCCGAGCTATGCGACAGGGGCCACCTTTCTTTCAGATCTGCTGATGAGTGTGCCATGTCTGATCAAGACCAGGTGCGATATCCTAGAATATCTGGTCCAAGTACAAACTGGTTTTTTGAAACCGAAGGGCAGTCGTTTCAAGCGGCAGCCTGGCATTCTGATGCAAGAAGTGGCACGCCGCAAGATGACTGATTATCCACAGTGGGGGCTCGTTCAAGCTGCGGATTGCTGTCGTATCATCGGTGGCAGTTGTTTTCCACAGGAAGCACAAATCGTTCTCATGGACAGAGATCTTCCAGCACATCTTCACGGCACGAAAGACAGGTATTTGGGAGATGAAGCGAAGGTGTTCGGGGGCGTGGAATGCCCGCTGATTTCCAGCCCTAAGAAAGCACGGCGCTATTCATGGTCTACCTCGCGCTCGCAAGCAATTGCAGCAGTATCTTGCGCGGCCGTGGGCAATATTTTAGCCTCGGAAGCAGAATGCACCGGGGGCACCGTGCGTCTGGCCGCTCTCTGCGAACGCAGCACTGTCTGGGATCTATGTGAAGATGGGGTGGGGATGGAGTGTATCGGCGATTTTCTTTTGGCGTTCAAGTGGGTGTCTGGTATCTGGAAGGTCGGGGGAGGGGCTCGCGGAAATGGCTATCGGTATCAGACTCGTGTTGATCGTGCCGCCACTCGTCTCGAGGTGCTCTCTACGCGCGGGACTCGACCGAGTTCCAGGGGATCTGGTTTTGTCGAACATGAATTTCGGGAGGGAATCGCTCGGGCGGATGGACTGACCCGCAGAGCTAGGGAGGGAACTTGTTTCCGTTATCTGGACTTCTATGCGGCATGCCCACCAGATGAATGGGATTTTTTCGTGCGATTGGCCTCCGCGGTAAATTCGACGGTGGAGTTGATGCGTCTGGAGTCGGCGTGGGATGGTGGTTGCAAATTGCGCTCGTTCCTGTCCATCCTGGTCTCCCTCGCCATGCGCACGTGAGCGAGCGTGCGCGTGTGCTGTGCGAGTGTCCTCAGACCTCCACCCCCCCTCCGATTCTCTGGCATGATGTCGGGGAATGTGCCTCCATGTTGCCCGCGCGC